>CACVCL010021929.1:0-51724 GCA_902729485.2 Mus minutoides | reverse complement strand
GGCCTAATTGGCCATCATTGGGAGGAGAGGCCCTTTGGTCATACAGACTCTATATGCCCCAGAACAGGGGAATGCCAGGGCCATTACGTGGGAGGGGGTGGGTAGGGGAGCAGGGCGGGGACGCGGGAGGGTAAGGGAAAATTTCTGGATAACATGTGAAATGTAAATGAAGAAAATATCTAATAAAGAGAAAAAAAAAAAGAAACACAAACAAAAAAAAATGGAAAAAGAAAATTAGAAAAGTAAGGGGAAAAGGGGCCTAGTAGTTCATGACTTTAATCCTAGCACAGGGAGGCAGAAGTAAGTGGATTCTCTGAGGTTGATGCAAGCCTAATTTATAGAGCAAGTTCTAGGCCAGCCTCAGAAAAATGGCAAGACCCTGTCTCAAAAAAAAAAAAAAAAAGTAGAAAAAGTAATGTAAGATCCTAAACATTTACAATCCATATAAGAAATTTAAAATCAAATTCAAAATCTTTAAATAAAATTAATATGTCAAAAAAGAATAAGGTAAAAAATATGTGAGATAAAATACCTGAAGGCATTTTGGTATGATAAAAACAGTTTCAAAACACAAACAATAAATAATACTTTTAAATTACTTATAAAAATCTAGAAGAGTACTTATCTTAAACTTTAACAAAACACCACTACAATGGAAAAGCAAAGACCAACTTAGTATTAAATATAATATAACAAATAATGTACTTGGTTGTTATATTTTATTATATAAGTAAAGTTTATTCTAGGAGTATAAAATGTATTAATTTCTAAGCAATATATTCCTATAATTCACCAAAGTATATAAAAGAGAAAAAACAGTATTGAAAATAACCTACTATATTTAGATAAATTAGAAAATTCAATGTGACTTGAAAGAATTGCAAAGACAGCAGATAAGAAAATATAAGTGTCACATGCTTATAATTATAGAGATAATATACTTATAGTGTATACATTTATATGTTCATACATAAGAAGTCTGATGGACTTCTTACTTCTCTCATCTGTTGTTTAGAAATGTTCTCTGAGGTAAAACTTTTCAGCTTGGAGGGAAGCTTCTTAAGACTCTGGATGTCTTAAAAAAAAGCTAAGCAGGGAAAACAGTTATATATAAGAGAGAAATTCTGACCCCTCGAATCCGAAGAATTTTGAGTCTTTTGTTTATTGCGTCTTAGAAGTCCTTCAGGAACTTCGAGAGATCCACGTGATCCGAGAAGGTAGACATACAAGTGTATCTGTCATTCCTCACTATGAGAATCTGTTCGACTCGACGGATCTTCTCCAGAGAGTCAGTTCCACGGATGAAGAACACAACAGCCAAGCTGGTTGGAAGAGACTCAGACCAACTGAGCTGCCCAGAAGAGACAGCCAAAAGAGTCCGTCAAGCTGCTTGAAAGTTGTAGAGTAAGTTTCAGGATCCAAGCTTTCACGAGTTGTCAGCTGTGTGGTTGTGGGTGATTGAAGATATCTTAGAGTCAGTTCTGCTTCTGGAAGTAACCCCCCACCCATACTCCTGTAAGTAACCCCAACAGATTCATTGGTTTACTGAGTTAAACATTGGTGGCAGCGTGACTTGGATCTGCCATCGATTTCCTATCTGGAGTGATCAGATATTCCTTCTCATCTTCTCAGAAAATAGTGTCACGAAACTCCCTATATACCTAAGAAGTTATGGAATATGCCAGGCCAAAATTCCAAGATTGTGCTTATAACTGCAAACTGTAAGCATTCTGTTGAAGTCAGAACAGCTCCTATGTTACGAATTGGGATTTAGAGAAATCAGCCAACAAATTATATCAATTGAAAGATGGGAGACATAACTATTAAAAGCATGAGATTAGTTTTTTTTCCCTGATAGACTTATTTGTATGCTTGAAAAGGTATTAGACAACTAGTGTAGAAATATTGGCAACAGCTGAAACTTTTATTGGATTGCTTAGAAAATCAATATAGAAATTACAATAGTTTTCCTATAATCAAGTAGTAAATGGAAAAGACTCCATTTACAACTATGTAAAGATCCATTTAAATATATTGTACTGGCTAGGTTTGTGTCAACTTGACACAGCTGGAATTATCACAGAAAAAGGAGTTTCAGTTGGGGAAATGCCTCCATGAGATCTAGCTGTGAGGCATTTTCTCAATTAGTGATCAAGGGCCCCCTGTGGGTGGGACCATCTCTGGGCTGGCAGTCTTGGGTTCTATAAGAGTCGTCCGACTCGTTCGGTTCCCTTCGTTCGGTCATTTCTTGTAGGGAGGTACCGAAGACGTAGTCGAGGACGAACTCAAGGTCAGGACTGAAGGAAACTACTTGTCGTCATACCTTTACATTCGGCTTATTTGGGAAAGGAGGGGTTGATGCTTCTTGGTCATGATGTTTGTGCAGGAATAGAAACCCTGACTAAGACATATATATATAATTTTGGAGAAATATATGAGACCTATCTTAAAAATCTATCTTGCTGCTGGGCAGTGGTAGCACATGCCTTTAATCTCAGCATTTGGGAGCCAGAGGATTTGAGTTCAAGGCCAGCCTGTTCTACAGAGTGAGCTCCAGGACAGTCAGGGCTACACAGAGAAAGCCTGTCTAGAAAATCCTCAAAAAAATCTATTTTGCTGATTCCTAATAAGATCATGAAGAAAGAATGACCAAATAGGTTATAGTTTCTGTCTCTGGTATCAATACATTCTTGGAATTTTTCTCTCTTTCATTGGATGTCCATATATTTATGAATTGTACAAAAAGTACATTAATGAAGCTTATACTTTTCAAGGCACAAATAACATGACTTAAGTATGAGTAAAATTCATGGGAACTTAGCACATTGTTGTGGCTCCACAGTTGTCCATGAAAAATCAAGTACTTTCTAGTCTGAGATGGGAAATTATGTTGTTCAGGTGCTCAAAAACAATTAACATACAACAATATCAATATATAGGAAGAGAAAATACCCAAGATTGTCAGGGTGCATCAAAATTCAAATAGATATAAGCCTGCCAAAGAGACTGCAGGTGGGGGGGGGGAGCAAAAACAAAACAAAGAGCATACAAACCTAGCATAGTCTTTAATAAAAATCTATCAATATTAGTCCCTAAAGGTCAGTGTAGTATTCACCAATCATTAGTGAAACTTCTCTTTGAAAGAGACAGAGACTCCAAGAGAAAACCACAACTAACTAAAATGCAGAGTTTTGGAGCCCAGTCCCAGTGGATTTATCTACAAAACATTTCCACACCTAAGGCACAAAGAGCAATTCTGAGAAGGGGACAGAAAGATTGTAAAAATGAGAGGATCAGAGAATTTGCTGTGAGAACATTTTTCAGTATGTATTTTTACCATTAGGTGGCAATACTGTCTCTGTTATTCACAAAAGTAAACCCGGCATCCACCAGTCTACTTGAAGAATCCATGTTTATTTTGGCTTCTGTTCTTTTCTTTTGTTTGACAATGTTTTTTTGTATGAAATCCAGGCTGGCCTTGAGTGCAAGATAGATCCATTTGCCTCTTCCTTCCAAGTGCTGACATCAGACGTATTGTGCCTGGATAAAAATCTTTTTGTTTTAATGATGTCCCACGGAGTAACAACGTTGTTAAAGAGTTGATCTAAAATATACAGAAGAGATGAAGAATTGTATGCCTTGAATAATGAAATCATCATAGTTCATTTGACTATATACATATACAGAACAGTAAGAACAAACACTTAGATTGGCATGATGGTACATTCCTGGCATCTCGGCTATTGAGTTGAAAGTGGGGGGATCCCAAGCTCAGGGCCAGCCTGGGCTACATGAGGCCCTCATTTAAAAGTCATAAAAATGCTAAAAAAAAAAAACAAAAAAACCAGAAATGTTCATAGATTGCAACATTCTGGATAAACTTAATTCTTTACCTCAGCCCCCTCCTCCCTTTTTTACCTTTATGTATTACCTGCACATAAAGGTATTTGTTATTTGTTAGTGTGTTTATTGCTTTCTTTGATATTCCCCACGCACATTTTTCTGGCACCTGGGTAGCCTATTCGAGACCAAAGACAAACACTGTACATCATCAGTTCAGATTTACACTCCAAGGATTAGTAGTTTTCAGTTCTGGGGTAGTTGATTATATTTTTTCAAAAAACTGCGCTTTTATCTGAATCAATGAGTGCATATGGACACACATACACACACACACACACACACACACAAACACATGGGGGAGGGCTAGAGGATACATGTTTATTTAGTGTCTGCTGAAGTAAAAGCAGAGTAATTAATAAGGTATAGGGGTTCTCTGCTATTATTAAGAAAAATAACCTGTTTAGATTCAGTATGAACATAGAAAATATTGAAGCATGGCTCTTGTTAATATGGAATAGTGTGACTAATATTAGTAATCAGATTATTTATAATATTGAGAGCACAAGCCTATAGGCATAGGTATTATCTAGTGGTGTAGGAAGTTTATATCTCAGACACTGGCAGAAACTTGAGCTTTTATTCTGAGAAGCCAAAGCCATGTTCAGTGCTATATTTCCTGAGGGTGTTAGAACACTGCCTGACATGGCAGATACCCAGTGAAGGCTGGGGACAAGACACATAGGAGAATATGAGGCTCCTATTTCTAAAGTAATGTAAGATTTAGAGAATATGCTCTTTGAATTCAGAACTAGATTTTTTTTTTATCCCAAATTCTACTTTATTGGGATTCAGAACATGGTCCAAGAATGGACTCATGTGAGGAAACTTCTTTCTTTTTTGTTTATAATTTAATTATTACTTTTTAAAATTGATCATTCCATTCATTTATATCTCAAATGATATCCAGATTCCTAATTACCCCTCCACAACCCCCACACCCACCCCACATCTGCCCTCTCCTCTCTCCCCTTTGCCTCTACCAGGGTGTTCCCTCACTTACTGACCCTCTCCCACCCCCACTGCTCCAGCAATCCCCTATGCTAGGGCATCAAACCTCCACAGAATCAAGGGCCTCCCCTCCCATTCATCTCATACAAGGCTAGACTCTGCTACATATGTATTTGGAGCCATGAATCTATCCCTGTACACTCCTTGGTTGGTGGTGTAGTCTCTGGGAGCACTCGGTTGTCCGGTTGTTGACCGGGGTCACTGAGATCAGTCTGATGGTTGGCTCCTAGCGACTCAGCTATTAAAAACAATGACTTCATGAAATTTTCAGGCAAATGGATGAAACTAGAAAATATCCTGGCCGGGCGTGGTGGCACACACCTTTAAACCCAGCACTTGGGAGGCAGAGGCAGGAGGATTTCTGAATTCGAGGCTAGCCTGGTCTACAAAGTGAGTTCCAGGACAGCCAAGGCTACACAGAGAAACTCTCTCTCGAAAAAACAAAAAAGCAAACAAACAAAAAAATCATCCTGAGTGAGGTAACTGAGACACAAAAGAACACACATGCTATGCACTCACGGATAAGTGGATATTAGCCCCAAAGCTCACAACCCACAGACTAAATGGAACTTAGAAAGAAGGAAAACCATAGTGTGGATGCCTAAGTTCTTCATTGAGCGGGGAACAGGATGCTTGCGGGAGGTGGATGGAGGGGGGACCTGGGAAGGAGAGAGATGAAGGGAAGGAAACAAGGAGGACAGTATCAGGAACTGGAGGGGACAGGAGAGAGGTACAAAGGGTCAGGAAATCAAATAAAAATATGTAGCAGTAGGGGATGGGGAACTGGGGTTAACCTCTGGAGGGTCCCAGACTCCAGGGAAATATATGGCTCCCAGGACCCAATGAGGAGAGGAGACCTGTAGAGACCACTTCCAGTAGATAGGCACAGCCCCCAGTCGAGGGATGGGACCAACCACCCATCTCAAAAATTTTAACCCATAAGTGTTCATGTCCAATGGAAGAACAGGGACAAAAAAATGGAGCAGAGACTGAAGGAAGGGCCATCTAGGGACTGCCCCACTTGGGGAATCTATTCTGTCTGTAGACACCAAACCTGACACTGTTGACATTGACAAGAGGTGTCTGCTGACAGGAACCTGATATGTCTGTTCCTTGAGAGGCTGGCCAAGCAACTGACCAATGCAGAACTAGATTTGTAATGCTGGCTGAGATACATGCTCACTGTGGACATTAAGCAATACAATAGCTTTACTTAATTTTAAACTGTCAGCATATATTCATTATTAACATTAATTGAGATTTAATGTCCTCATAGTCAGGGCTAGAGGAAAGGATGTATTTACCTTCCATATAAGGTCTAGAGAAATCAAGCTGAAACTAAGCTGGAGGCTTCCTTCTTGTTTGCATGTATATCTGGTGCTGCATGATGCTATGCAGGCTACTGAAGTCATTAAAGCATTGGTGTTCTTAATCAGATAGGAACCCTGTGAATTACAATACCAATCTGTCAGGAACAATGTGTTCCATTAGTAAAACACTCCTAAGAAGGTAGACATGTTCCCAGATAAAACTTGAAGCTTACCCTAGAAGTGGATATGGCTAATAAAGTAAACCTAATCCAGACCCATGACTGAAGAGATCTCTGATGCTTAGCTGAACTGACATAGCATAAAACCATCTTCCAAAGTTCATTCTCAGCCTTAATCAGAGCACCTTTTCCTTGCTGTGAATAGAGGTAAATCCAAAGATCTATGGCTGCACAAGATGCTGAGAATAAAGAACATTAGATGGATAAGGAGTAAACGAAACTTTTACACTTCTACCTAAGGCTCAAGAAATGTTGCAGAAGAAGAAACAGAACACAAGAGGCAACAGATGGGGAGACAAGCTTCAAATACTATCATCTATGCATGATATGATCATGGCAATCATGTACTCACAACATATGTTACTGCTTTCACTGTGCCCACAAAATCTGGGCCCTCTCAACGGTTAGAAATGAATGGATAGTGGGCTAACGGGCTATCACTCACATGTGATCGATTGGCACCTAACATTCTGAGAGAGGAAAAAGCATAGAATCCAGTTCTATCTATACCTACTGGTGAGTCCACAAGGCTCTGGTGGTTGGTTCCAAACCCAGGGTAGCACACATGACCCTCATTAAACACTATGGCACATTAAACAAAACATGAAGGGCCAATATAGGATAGCAATTTGTAAGCAAAGAGGGCTGAGTGATACATTAGCATTAAAGCAAATCAGGGGAGGAACAAGGCATTATATAGAAACATGAAACTGGCAAAGATAAAAATTTTATTAATTAAAAAAAAGCATATGTAGAAGCATTGATTCACAATTATTGCAATTTGTTTATCTGAACGACATTAAAGGAATGATTGTGAATGCTAGTGAGTCCAGTCCCAAGCCATCATGATCTTAGGGCCTGTCCACCTTGTCTTGTGCCCCATGTAAACTCACATCTCCAGTACTGGGTCTGCAAATCTGCTTTCATGTTGTTTATTTGAGAGCAAGCACAGCTGGCTACAGTTAGAAAGATAGTCTCCCTTCAATGAATCCACACATAAAGCTAAATATCCACTCTTTGCCTCTCACCTTCATAATCAGGAAGTAACAGGCATGATTATAAATTAACCCCTGTGATTTCCATTCCTGGTAAAGAGGCCTATTCTCCATGATGGTGGAAGTCACCTATGGATAGGAAGTGAGCCATTCCTTGCTATGATTAAGTTATATTGGCTGAAACCTTCATATCTGTCGTGACAGATGGGAGAAAGTGGTTCCAAGCAGTAGCAAATGCTCTTCTGATGGCTTACAGTGACAATCTGCTGTTTTATGGGGTGATACGTTAGGGATAGCAGACCCTTAGGAGCTTTGGGCTTCAATCCTGAAAGAAGAAATGGAATCCTGACAAGAACCATCAAGTTCAAAGAGAATTTCTCTGAGTCTGAAGTGAAACTGAAGTCTCCACTCATGGAAACTGCACAAGTAACACAAGCAAGGAAAGCTAGATATGAGATTATTATATGGTTAAAACAACCACCTATTGAAGGCACTGCTAAGAAGTTTGTGAGGTAGCCTAGGTTAGGTGCCTAACCTAGGCAAAGGTTAGGTTTTGTATCACCTTATACAAAAGCATCTCTTCGAAATTAAAGCCAAAGGGAACAAAATGTCTAAACTGAAATTTGATCCTTGGTGTCCAGTGAATGGATACATTAGAGAATATTATCTACCAAGGGGAGTAATTATAATCACACTGCTGAAAAATCTCCCTGCTCCCTGGATCATGGCAATGCATTTTGCAAGTTGAACACCCTGCTATAATGTGGCTTCAAGTGTCAATCAGTCCCCTGGGATGATAATTATAGGCATCAATAAAGTCTGGAATTTCTGTTTGATTATGAATTATATTTCTCATTGAAAGAGGGTAGTCTGGAATTTTCTGGAAGCCAAGACTTTTCTTGTACTGACTACTTGTACTAAGGCTATTCAGATGTTTGTGATTTCAAAGGAAGTAACAATATATTTCACAAGCATATTATATATTATATTTTCACTTCCCCTCCTAACATGAAATATTCAGCAAATAGTGAGATAAAATTTTTCTGGAAAGGTGTTTGTCAGATGGTTTCTTGAGGTGCAATACTCCATCAGTCAACAGCACTGGTAGTGTTCTGATGGTACTGCATGGGTTGGCTTGACATTGTTTTCAAAATATGCCTAACAAAAGCTACAAAGTAAATATTTTGTAAGTGCCAACTCAAACACTATATTAAAACTTTCCTCTTTGATTAGGGACTATTTTAATTTTTTTTAGTACATTCATGTTTTAAAATACAAGAACTTTAAAAGGTGATAGGAAGATTAAAATCCCAAATCAGCAGAGACCTTTCTCTCATTCTGAANCTTCACAATAATGCCTCAAATTGCAAAATTTTCATTAATTAACAGAATTGTATGTGATTAAAAACCTTCACTGCTATCTCTTCTACAGAAACTTTTTCTCATATTCAGCATAAAACAATAAGGAAATCTTCAATTCACATCATATTTCTTCTATTCAGTATGTGTCTATCTGTGTATACATATACAGTTCCACATCCAATAATTTGAATAACCAGAGCCCTACGTGGTCAAATTTGGTTTCATCTTTCTTTTTCTTTTTTTCCCCCAATGGTTTCTTTTTTCTTTTTTTAAATTTATTTATTAGATAATTTCTTCATTTACATTACAAGTGCTATCCCAAAAGTCCCCTATACCCTTCCCCTGCCCTGCTCCCCTACCCACCCACTCCCACTACTTGGCCCTGGCATTCCCCTGTACTGGGGCTTACAAACATTGCTAGACCTAGGGCCTTTCTTCCCCAGTAATGGCCAACAAGGCCAACTTCTAATATATGCTGCTAGAGACATGAGCTCTGGGGGTTCTGATTAGTTCATATTGTTGTTCCATCTATAGGGTTGCAGACCGTTACAGCTCTTGGGTTCTCTCTCTGGCTCCTACGTTGGGGACCCTATGTTCTGCCCTCTTATTCATATTACTCATATGGCTGGAATGCTTGGATTGTGAACTCAAATCACTTTGTTAAATTTGTAATGTGACCTCTCATGACTGTCATCTCTCAAGAAAGTTCTTGTTCTTGCCTTGATCAGTTATTACTCTGTTACTACCCCACTGTTTTTTCTTCTTGTCTATTTTAGGATTCCAGGAACCAAGAAAAGTTTAAAATATTTTCCATAAAAGGTATCCACAAAGACTTGATAAGGCTTCTTACTGCCTTTTAAGCTGGTGAGCAAATTTTCTGTCTATATTCCTCTGAGAGTGGGGCAATTCCAAATCCTTGATTTGAGGATCCTACCATCTTATTTCCTAAGCCTTTGAGACATTGAGATTCAAAGGTAGGCTCAATAGTGTTATGACATTCTCATTCCCTAGAGGTTTCTTCCAACTTATTAGCCAATATTTGCATTTTTAAAAGAAATATATGGTTTTTCTAGCATGTTTAGGAGATTGAATAAAAGTTCTATTTTTAGTCCAATGGTTACATAACATGGCTAGAATATGCTTAGGCTTTTCTTCAAGAACATGTTAACCCTTCAAGTATAAGATGAAGTTTTAATTTCTAAAAACATCACCATCTGTCCCCTTTTAGGCCAAAGACAAATTATAAATACTATTCATTAGCCCATGATGGAGGGATAAAGAAATGAGGTAATTAATAGTAATGAAGAATCTCTAATGGCACCAAAAGGAAGAGTTAGGATTTGAAGTCAGAAGCCTGTGATTTGGACAAGGCTTTACATCATGCCATTCAGACTTTGGAAAAGGCATTTAAAGGCATTTAAATTTTCACTCAGAGTAGTAGAACCTCTCCCAACTTTTTTTTTTTTTTTTTAGGACTACACAAACCACCTGGAGTGATGTGCCTATGTAATTCTGCAGACTCCAGAGACTGAGATGGGTGGACCACTTGAGACCAGGAGGTAGAGACTATCCTTGATAATACAATGTAATACATCTAAACAATTAAATGAATTAGTTTAAACAATTACTTTAAAACTCACTTGTGTTAATTTAGTTACCCATTTGTGAGTTCATGAACATTTGAGGATGGTGGAAGAAAAATCACAACCACTAAGAGGCAGTAGCACCAGAGCTTTAGTGAACAGTGTTGTAACAGGTTGCACTGAAAGTGAAGCCCTTCTCAGCCATCATGCCAGACCACAACTGATCAGAAAGGGAGAAAATGGACCCCATCCTTAAGTGGATAGATGAGGTTTATCTCCAGCAAGAAATGATAATTTTTGAGCCAGAATTGTACAGAATAACAGGACATTAGTTATTCTATAGCCTATTGTTTACCTGAGACATCGTTATAATGGTTAGTTTTGGTTGTCCACTTGACACAACAGATAATCACCTGAAAGTGTGTCTAGAGCAGGTTGTCTGTGGGGATTTGTCTTGATTACATACATTAATTTGTAAAATCCAGCCCAAAGGTGGACAGACAACACCATTTTCTGGGATTTAGTCCCAAACTGCACTTAAAAATGAGGAGGTGAGCTGAGTTGATGCATGCATACTTTGTCTTACTGCTTTCTAGTCTTGGCTGTGGATGTGATGTAAGCCATTTTCTGGAGTTTCTGATGATGTAACTTCTCTGTATGTAATGGACAATAGCCTAGAGCTGTGAACTAAAATAAAGTCATCCTCTCCTAAGTTGCTTTCCTCAGATATTTTCTCACAGCAACAGGAAATGAAACTATGGCATACATCTAATAGACGATGTATACACTTTTAGGTAGAATAAAATGAAAGTAATATTTCAATAGCTAAAGATATGTTAGTTTGGGCTATATGTTTAACAACTGAATATATTGAAGAGTTAAGTTGATACTGGCAAGATATGAGCTAATGGTTCTTGACTGAAGTGAAGATGAAAACATAGGAGCCTTCATATAGAAAAAAAAAAAAAAAAAAACTCTTCAAATCAGAGCTTAACTATCTGATATGTGCTGAATGTCTGGGGTATGCTGGTGGCCCAGTGACAGATGTTGTAAAACCATTTCATCTATGTTCTACAGTGCTCACTGGTTCACATTTTGAATGTAATTATCATGCTAGGAAAATGTAAATTTGCCCAACTCTGACCTCTTTATTGACTTTTACTGATGCCTAAAATGATTGAAAATATATTTGTAAACATTAGAAAGCACACAAATGATGGTAAATATATGATACTCATTCTGCATGGGAGAGCCTTTATTTTAATGTTAGCTTCCATGACATCCATCTCTATATACTGTCAGTTTTAAGCCATATTATTGAATACAGAATATGCAGAAGATACCACTACATGCATGTCGATTACATAATTATTTTATGATATAGTGCAATGGACTGGGCTCAGTTTCCCCCTCCCCCAATCCATGGGAATCAGAGTCTCAGACAGTTGGGCATGGAGTCAGTGAGAATGGGGTGACAAACAGACATGGACAGGAGAGAGTATGCTGGATCTGAATGTAATTTGTCAAATTGAGCATCAAACTTTTTTTTTGATTTTTTTGTTTTTGGTTTTTTGTTTTTTTTGTTTTTTGTTTTTTTTTTTTTTTGAGACAGTGTTTCTCTGTATAGCCCTGGCTGTCCTGGTACTCACTTTGTAGACCAGGCTGGCCTCAAACTCAGAAATCTACCTGCCTCTGCCTCCTAAGTGCTGGGATTTAAGGCGTGCGCCACCACCACCCAGCAAACTTTTATACAGAAGAAAATAAGGAAGTTAGGTGACAAATCTGAAAGGTACAATGAGGTTACTGGATGCTTAATGAGTCTTACACAAAAAAGAGGAATGCAAACACAGACTGGCAGGAACTGGGCAATAAAACAACTGAGACAAAGTCAGCTCTATCCAAGGTCAGTTATATTCTTAGAAGCCAGGTGTGAGGTCTTTACACTCCTGGGGCAAGGGCTTTCACGCCCAAGTCAGGGTTCTAATTAGGGAGTTCTGCTCTAGCTAACCTTCTCATGAATAATGCAATATTCTAAAACCACAGCCTGATCTACTTCCTAAACCATTGTAAATTCCTGTATATGGGAGCTACTTGGCTTTTATTCTAAGTGATAGTTTGGGGGGGGACTTTCTACTAATAAGTAATGTAGTCTGCCATACATAACTATAAGAATTCTATGTTGCAAAAGCTTGCCCTGAGATTTCTAATTCTACCATAGTAGATAGTAAAGCCTGATTTCTTTCAAAAACCAAAAAAAAAAAAAAAACCAAAACAAACAAACAAACAAAAAACCTGATCTCTTACAATATTAGAGGCAATTCTGAATGTCACTGAATAGGCAACATTCTTACTGAATTCCAAGCCCAGGGTCAGCTCAAGGACTACCTAGGGCATTGATGAAGGCCAGGAAGAAAAGTTTGATTTTGCTTAGGTATTTGGCAAGTCATTGTTTGGAGGCACCTATAACAAAACAATACTGAAAGGAAGCACACAGATGTTATGGGATGCCACAGTTCCAGGAGACTATGTTTCTATGAAACTCTTCACCTCGGGACTGCTTCCCTGTTTCTAAACCTGTCAAGCAAGTCACGACTGGAGTGGATGTAGCAATATAGGTATGTGTATATTGATAAATAAAGCAATATAGTAGGTCTCCATTTCCACTCTGTAATCTTTTTTGTATACAAATACAAAATATATGAACACTGAAGAAAAAATGGAATAAAGTGTTTAAGAAGTCATTTGCTTTAACTATTCAGTACCTTTATTTTGAATATTTAAAGGTTTAACATGTTACATATTATTTTAAATAAAAAGGAAAATTTGGCCAACAATATTTGGACACAATGATTTAGTTTTGTAGATGTAAATTTCTATAGGAGATTTATGCAGAAAATTAAAGTATTCTAAGATTGATAGTGGGATGTAGCCAAGATAATATGACCTCTGTACTTCATTGTGCATAAGAAAAGTGATTCTACTTCTAAGCCATTAATTTTTAGAACACAGTAACAAAACCAAATTCATTTTACAAAAAACTGTCAACATTCATTGAGCTTATACTATGTGACACATGCCATCTTAATTAACTTGTATCACTTTTAAGTAGATGACACTATTCTGAGCATATTACATAAAATTTATGATAGCTCTACAGTAATTTCTCCTTACATGCATTCAATATACAAGTGTTCATGGCTTGTCTTCAGCAGAAAATGTATATTCTAATAGATTCATTCTTTCATGTCACTGAAGAAGTTAATTTTTGCTCAAAGGAGTATTAGCAGTGTAAGTAATGGGATCATGCTTGGCTTTTACAGGCTGTTCAAGTATGCAGTGCTCTGTCTGTAACTATGAATACTAATTCACAATGAGCGAAACTTCAGTATGGTCAAATGTGAAGAGAGTTGATGTTCTGTGGCCTTCTTAGAGAGATTTCATTTCATTTCTCAATTTCTCTACAGAGACTCAGTGATTCCTACACTATTATGAAGTACAGAGTAAACTGGGCCACACCATCCATTCTGATATTGTAGGCATGAGGAACCAACATTTCTATTTCCTCCCACTTCAAAATATAGGAACTCAATGAAACTGGTTCCCAGGAGGAGCCGTGGGTAGAGGATCTAGGAGAAGAACAGCCTCTGCTGCTTGTCGCTCACATTTATGATTGCATTATACTTCCAAATGGCATTTCTTAAGAAAACAGGCTTTTATTAGGATCAAAATTTCCCCTAAACTTGACTTATGAAAAACATCAGTGTTTTTCTTAGCCTTTTAAAAGCATATATATATATATATATATATATATATATATATATATATATATGCCTTATTTTATCTTTTTGTAAATACCAAGTGAAACTTGGTTTGATTTCTTTACATATGTTTGATTTCCTTTATTTTAGTCCACAAGACAGAGCCAATAGAGTTTTTTTTGACACCACACAGTCCTGGCCAGAGCAGTCTAAGCTTTCTCACCTTCACTGGACTCTATTCCTCTGGCCACAATGGTGTCCCAGAGAGTCAAGGAATCATTGATGGTATGGATGCTCATGATGCAAGATTTTGGTTCCTTTCCTCACTCGATTGCCATCAATCTCTTAAATGATTTTTGAAGATAATCTTCGCTAAGTGACTTCCATTTATTTCTTCAGTGCATCACAGTGAAAGGAAAATACCTTATCAAAGATTAATTTTCTCATTTATATTGCTTGTTCATTAAACAGTAAAGATTTTTAAGGCAATCCATAAATATCAATGAATAAATACAAAGGGATTTGGTTATTGATTTTGTGCATAAAATACATTTGAAAAATTCCAGGTTTGTACAGGGTAACTATTAAAAGTGAAATATATTGCTTTGCTGGTATCTGCTACAGGCGTGTAGAATGTGTAAATGGAAGAGAACTCTGGACATCTAGAGGTATATAGTTTTGTTTTTCTCCACATTCACATAGTGTTCTGTTGAATCTTTTTTTTTCCCTGACACCAGGGTATCTTGGCAATCAGAAGTCAAGTGATATTACAAAGTCACACCACACTACAAACTTCACACAAGAGATTATTGGGGAGAAACACACTGACTGGCAGCTGCCTCTGAATAGGAGCAACAGCAGAGGGCTGGGCAGAATGATGAGCTTTTATAAAGTTTTGGAGCATGCTCACTGAGCTAGTGGCACAATACATTGCATCCAAGAGTATTGCTAGGCTGTTAACTCTGAAACATTGTTTGGCCTGAGTCATGTTGAATTTTAACGCTGACGGGGATTTCCAAGTCGCAGAGCTCAGGGACAGGTCAGGGTGGAGTGATTTTCCACTGGCCTCTTACCCTACACTTCCTAGAGCCTATGGCTGCAAATAAGTGTCAGTGCTCCTAAGTCTTTTTTCTATCACATAGAATATGTTGGGTGCTTGGCCTATAAGTTGACTTCAGTGTCAAGCAGTATTTATGCTGTTTCAGCAAGGGGAAAGCTGAGATTACATCATGACTATGATCATAGTTACCCAGTGGCAAAGTGTATACTTCAGTCAGCATTTGACCCCAAGGAATTGACCCGCAGTGCCATGTTGTGAATTCTGGCAGATATTCAGTGTGTGATTGAGAATTGCATTATAATTGATTATAGGCTGTAAAAATGTCATCCTATCTTCAGTTGTAAGTACTTACTAGTTGTCCTAATTGAAGTTGTACTCACCACAGCTAGTCTCAGGATGGACAAGGGAGTAAGTACTTAGCTCACCCAGTATTATTCTCTATACCACATGACCCCCACCCCCTTCTGGGTTTCTTTAATTTGATTGTTTGCATTCTGCTATCATAAGTATTCTGAAATATTAGTTGTTTGTCACACACACAAAAAATGGGGAAAATGGGAAAAGAATAGAAAATCTCCCATATACAGTGACAGGTTCAGTGGTGAGCATCCAGATTGATTCTGACAATGAGAAACAGATCATGAAAGGCATGAATGTGTGATTATATCCCTGTGGTAATGACTCTGAGGCCCTCTTGACTGAAGCAGATCAATCCACTTGTCCACATCTAATTCATTAAGCAAAGGATTGCTAGAATGCTTTCTAGATGTTGGCTGAGAGAAAATAACAGTAATTGAAGCACTATGAATATAGGCAAGAAACAGGTTGACTATATTGTCTTAAAAATAGCAAATCAGAGAAGACTTTGGGGTCTTGCTATTCATCAGAACTGCCTTTTTTCCCATTTTTATTAGATATTTTCTTCATTTGCATTTCACATGTTCTCCCCAAAATCCCCTAAACCCTCCCCCATCCCCCACCCTGCTCCCCTACCCACCCCACCCACTTCCCCCTATTGGCCCTGGCATTCCCCTATACTGGGGCATATAAAGTTTGCATGACCAAGGGGCCTCTCTTCCCAGTGATGGCCAACTAGGCCATCTTCTTCTATATATGCAACTAGAGACATGAGCTCTGGGGGTACTAGTTAGTTCATGTTGTTTTTTCACCTATAGGGTTGAAGACCCCTTCAGCTCCTTGGGTAGTTTCTCTAGATCCTTCCTTGGGAACCCTGTGCTCCATCTAATAGCTGACTGTGAGCATCCACTTCTGTGTTTGCCAGGCACTGGTATAGCCTCCCATGAGACAGCTATATCAGGGCCTTTTCAGCACTATCTTGCTGGCATATGCAATAGTGTCTATGTTTGGTGGCTGATTATGGGATGGATCCCAGGCTCCAGGAGTCACTGGTTGGTCCATTCTTTTGATTCAGCTCCTCACTTGATCTCTGTAACTCCTTCAATGTGTGCTTTGTTCTTAGTTCTAGGAAGGGGCGAAGTGTCCACATTTTGATTTTCATTCTTCTTGAGTTTCATGTGTTTAGTGAGTTGTATCTTGGGTAGTCTAGGTTTCTGGGCTAATATCCACTTATCAGTGAGTACATGTTAAGTGAGTTCTTTTGTGATTGGGTTACCTCACTCAGGATGATACCCTCCAGATCCATCCATTTGCCTAGGAATTTCATGAATTCATTGTTTTTAATAGCTGAGTAGTACTCCATTGTGTAAATGTACCACATTTTCTGTATCCATTCCTCTGTTGAGGGACATCTGAGTTCTTTCCAGCTTCTGGCTATTATGAATAAGGCTGCTATGAACATGGTGGAACATGTGCCCTTATTACCAGATGGAACATCTTCTGGATATATGCCCAGGAGAGGTATTGCAGGATCTTCCGGTAGTACTATGTCCAATTTTCTGAGGAACCGCCAGACTGATTTCCAGAGTGGTTGAACGAGCTTGCATTCCCACCAACAATGGAGGAGTGCAGAACTGCCTTTTGAAACTGCCTTGTTACCTATACTCTGGTCACAGAAGTTGTTTGGGCTGTTTAGAGTTATAGCCCATTCAATAGGACGGTAAAGAATCCTCCTTGTGTTTTCTGCAAGAGTGCTTGATACGGGACTTGGATTTGTGTACCTAGCAGCCTTGCTCATGAACCTTTTTAGCAGAAGTGATATCAAGTATCTATAAGAGTGCTATTCTGGTTTCCCTTGACTTTTAAATTAATAAATACAGTGTAGTAGCTTAAAGCAAAACAAATGTAGTTCTGTATTCTCTAAGTCTTATGTGTGTTGCAAGGGCTAAAATTAAGATGTCAGCAAGGCTGTCTTGCTTGACAAGTCTCTGTAAGGATGCATCTATCTTCTTATCTTCTCTAGCTTCTAGAGCTATCCGTCTTTCTTAGCTCATGGTACCAAAGATTGGGGCTTTGTAACACTGTCTGGCCTTCTGTCCTTATGGCCTCATGCCTGTCATTGGCAATAATTAGGAAATGTTCTCTAAGAACACCACTACCCCTTTCTTTCTTGCAGTGCTGTGATTAAACTCAAGGACCCTGGCCTAGTGGTAGAAGACTCTTATAGCATGCAAGGATCAGGATGACATAGGGCTAAAACAGATACACTTGTCTCAAGGTCATTACATTCCTCACATCTGCAGAAGGTTTTTTGTTATGAATGGCTTCCAAGATAAGAAAAATCTCTGAGAAGTAATGATGTAACACACCATAGGTGGCATAATTGAGAATATTTGCCTAGTACTGGAAGGGCCAGCCCCATAGATCAACCAAAATAAATAAATAAATAAATCACTGTGAAAGCCTAATGTACTTCATCCCCAGAGAGACACAAAAGATTATTCGTTTGGACAAGCTCAGAGATGCTAAATTAAAAGACAATTCAAATCTGCCAGTAGCTGTTGCTGGGAATATTAAAAAGACCAGCAGGCTTCCTGCGCTGCTACTGCCTTTCTACAAACTGCTCTCTCTGCAACAATTAGTTCCGCCTCCCCTTCCTTTGTCCAATCACAGGCCTCCTGCAGCACTATTACTTTAATATAATTGGACAGGGAAAAATCTTGCCACAAGTAGCCTAGCTGGGACATGGCATATTAAAATCTAGGAATTGCTTTTCGGGTACTGAGAGGAATAAAATTAGCAAATAGTATTTACAGCTTCACTATTAAATATACTCAATATAACTTTGAAACATTTCTAATTTTAAATATAACTGGACTAATTGAATAAGGTTATTGAGTCAGATATGATACATGTAATCTTTGCACTTAGAGGTAAAGGCAGAAGGTCCATGAATTTAAAGCCAGCCTGGGCTACATGAGGCTCTGGTCTCATTACCTTATGAAAACTATAACTTTAATTTAGAGAATTTCAGACTTTGAATGAGACCTGAACTGTCCTGCCCAGTGCTATAATCCACTCTACCATAAAAATAACTAATGATAGATATGTATGATACGGGACTATGAGTCCCTACTTCTCCCTGGAATTTGGAAATTGTAAATGTTTAAAACTTCATTTCATGAAATGTAAATTGAAATTGAAATTATGCTATTTCCCATTAAAGTAATCTCAATGGCATTTCTCATGCTCCTTTTTTAAAAAATTTTTTTTTTTTAATTTTAGGTGCATTGGGGTTTTGCCTGCATATATGTGTGACGGTGCCAAATACCCTAGCATTGGAGATACAGACAGTTGTGACCGGACATGTGGATGCTGTGAATTGAATCCCGGACCTTTGCAAGAGCATCCAGAGCTTTGAACCACCGAGCCATCTCTCCAGCCCCTCTCAGATTCTTTTTTAAAGTAAATTTTTATTCTACCAAGCAATCGAAAGAAAATCAGAATGAAAAATCCTTTTTAAAAAAATTAAGCAAAAAAAAAATTGTTGAGGCCTGCCCCTCTAGCATATCTATAGCTATTTTGTCCCACGCCTGTCAGTTATTTCATATTGCTGCTGTAATATGCCTGCCAGATGCAGAAAAAATCTTAACTCAGAGCAGGATCATGCTGACCACATACCCTGTTATGTTCTATACACTATGAGATTTGTTAAACTTAAGAAAGTCCACACCATAAACTTCACTTAGGACCCATCAAATTAAAGATCAATATGAACTGTTATATCTACAAATAGCTTATGAAAACTATAGCTTTAATTTAGAGAATTTCAGACTTTGAATGAGACCTGAACTGTCCTGCCCGACCATTGGGCAGCACTTCCAGCACCTGTGAATGAGCTCATTGTGGGTTTTTCAGTTTTAGCCTTTATAAGTTGTCCCCAAGAATTGTTTGGGTCATAGCTTTCAGCTCCCAAAGTCTGAGCTATATCCCTGATCAATTGATCTTAAGGTGTGCATTCTGTGCATTCAATAAATTATTCTTGCTGACTGAGATCTGTGTTTGTGTGGTTCATGGGGCAACTCCCTCACCCCAACAAAAACAAAAACAAAAACAAAAACAAAAACAAAACAAACAAACAAAAAAACAAAACAGAATAGTTGAGGTGAATTGGTTGCAGAAGCTGGCCAGGAGTTGTGCCTGTATTGAAAGATACTGCTTCAAACAAAACTAAAAAGTGAATCCTCTCACGTATGTTTCATTTGTTGGCCATGCTTTTCTTCCCACAGTTCCAAAAGCTTTTAAATAAATCTGCATTAGAAATTATATAAGGAAAGCTAAGAATATTCACTTCATACGTTTAAATGCTTTAAGAATTAATAGAATATTCCTTGTAATTTGGAAAGTTTGCTGGTCTATAAGAACTCAAATAAACAGAATCCACCAAAAGGTCACTTATTAACATTGAAAAGTAATACTAAAAAGCATAGAATGTTTGAGTGAAGGACTTTTAAATAAGAAAACAGTCTGATGGTGAAGAGCAATATTTTCAGAGAAAGCATCTGTTTGACGAATTAAAATCTGCACTAAAGCTTTCATAACTTTGTATCAAGAAGCGGAGAGACATGCATGCTGCTACCTAATACCTTTCTTTCTATTTATACATAATCTGAGATCTCAGCCAGGGAACTGTGTGACCTAAAGGGGGTGGGTTTTCCCACCTCAATTAACATAATCAAGATAACTCCCCCCAGACACACCTAAAGGCTAATCTAATCCTCGATAATTTTTCACAGGTGTATCCTGAACCCTCTACCCTAAATGAGTCTAGATTTTCATCAGATTGTCAGTGGGGATAAGCTAGCACATTTGCTTTACTTTTTCGTTTTTTAAATATAATTTTTGTTACAATTTATTTAAACAGAATGATTTTCCCTTATACTATAATTAAACAGTAAAACATAGAATACAATGCAAAAAATTCATATCTCTCATGAGAAACTTATTTTTTCTGCATTAATATCCATCACATAAAATAATTTTACTAGGAATAAGAAAATATAGCATTTCTAATAATTATTTCCAAATATAGGTAATAATCATTATGTTAATAACTACATGATGTCTGTTCACACAGAAATAAAACACTAAGACACTATTCAAACTGAATTTTCAAGTATCTTTAAGAATGATGAAGCTTTTCTCAGGAGTGTATGGGTTCAGGGACTCAATAGATTTTCAATGATTTTCATTCAATCCAACGATTTTTAAATTCTTGTCTAACACACTGTAGGGATAAAATTCATGTATCATAGACAATGGGTTCTAATGAGAAGTTAATTATAGAATAATAATTCTGTTTGAGAAAGGGGGAGGGGGGACAGAGACAGAGCTAGAAAACTGATTTCCTGTGTAGCAAAAACAATTCCCAGGCAATAAGTTACTATCAAGCTGCTTGTGCAGAAATTTTGGTGAAGAATGGAAGGGGAATGAATGACTCAACCCTGTTGACCTAACCAGACCACCAGATGTTTCTTTTCAGTTTACTCATGTATTCACTGAAAAACAACATCTAGGCAGAGGTGTTAACTTAGCAGAATAAAAGACAGAGCCTGGGTGCTCTTTTGGAATTCCTGGCCTTGAACTGCTGCTCTAGTCAGCCAGTTTCTATCTTCTGTTTCCAGGGACATGAATCTCTATTCAAATTAAGACTCACGGGTCCTCTCTCTGCTCCCCCTTGCTATGCTCTGTAATCTCAACACAGTAGACAGAATGGGGATGTGCAATCTAAGAAACTTCATATGTCTTCTTTGCTCAAAACTGCCCAAAGGCTTCAAATTGACATCACAGATTTCTGAATGCCTCTCTACTTTAGCCATCTATAATTTTTCCTTAAATCCCCCTCTCTGCGTGTACATACCTGCCATACTGACTATCTCTAGACCATTTACATTTCTATATTCTCTATCTAGGCAAATAGAGAAATATATATATATATATATATATATATATATATATATATATATATATATATATATATATATGTGTGTGTGTGTGTGTGTGTGTATGTATGTATATACCTATATATACCTATATATACATATATATATCCCTTATTTCCCTCAGCCTTCTAGTCAGAACTCCACCCTCTAATGCTCTCATTTGTCTCCAACCTACTTTTTAAAAGTAATTTTTACTACCCTTTTGTGAAATTAAACTTCATTTATTTTTTAAGTTGTGTGTGTATGCAGGTCAGGGGGGTATGCACATGAGTACTTGTGCCTGCGAGAGCCAGATCAAATCTGGAATTGACATTATAGTTGTCCAAAAGCCACCTGACATGGGTGCTTGGAACTGAACTTTGGTTCTCTAGAAAAGCAAGAGATGTCCTAAATCCTGAGCCATTTTAGCACTTCCAAATTTGATTTCCATATAGCTGCCCAATTTGGTGGTAATTTTCCTTGTCACAAAATAAATATCCAGCACATATGGCCAGAAAGAGAAAGTTGACTGTGATGACCAGAAGATAACAGTAGTTTGTCTCAAAAGAGTAGTGTTCCAACAATAGGGCAACCTGGAAAGTATTGACAAGAAATATTTTCAGTTTCTAAATGACAATTTCAACATTCCAGAGAACACTCACTGGTGGTTAGATTTCATAACATCTAATCAGGAGGTATACAGAAGAAATCAAAAAAGCTCATACAATCCAATTCAAGTAATTTTATTATACATTTAAAGATGGTAAAATTGTACTGGCTTAGCAATTCTTGCAATTCATGTTCAGATCTGATGAGAAAATCTACAGCAATATATTAAGGGTTCTCCAGCAAGGCCAGTATCGTAAACAACTCAAAAGACAAGTCTACTTTGAAGAATGCCTTATGTACATGAGCACTTGATTAGAAGAAAGGCAATGAGAAATAAATGGTATCTCTTGAAAGTTTGTTACAGGGTGGTGCTATCATGTTACAACAAGCACAGTGTGAACCTCAGGCTGACTCATTAATCACTAGAAAACAACTCTAATCAGTGCAATGTGACTCTAACTTTAGGGCAAATGTACTTGATTGAAAATAGCATCCAATTATGAAGGGGAAAAGTACAAATGATTGGCAAGAAAATATTAAAACTTAGACATAATGGCTTGATTTATTGCTAGAAGAAATGAGTGACTTAAAACTCCCAGATTGTTTTAACTATCTTGAACTTATCCTGGACTCTGAAGATTAAAGTCAATTCCTGAATATGACAGAGGACGTGTCCACTCTCCATCCTACTGATGAAACCCAATCAGACCAGCATTATTTTGCCATCTGGCAATGGAATGCATTAAAAGCCTACCCTCACTGCAGCTAGATAACAAAGCTCTGGGAGAGGGTTTAACTTCAAGTGACATGAAGGACTCCCAGGAGGCTGTTTTGCAGAAGCCATTATCACTGGAAAGCATGTACTTTTGTGTTTTCCCTTCCTCCTTAGACTTTTTCAATATCAGATTTGATAGATGCTGTTCTAGAAACCACCTTGAAGGAAATATGAAGAGAGAGACCAATTAATTGTCAAAAGACTCTGGGTACTTTTCTTTTCTATGTGAGAGAAATGTATTTCAACTACACTTAAGTCATGTGCTTTCAGTTTGGATACATGTATCCAGATTACTTATGATAACATTATGATGTGTGATATATTGTGTTCAGTGAAATTGCTCTATGGTTCACAATAAGATATAAACCTTAACTACAATAAGAATTATTGATCTGTCATGGCTAACAGTTGTTGTCTTCTATAACATTATCTCTCTTTTTGTGGAGCTGTGAAGTTTCTCTTGGTGAGATTATGAAACAAGATGCCTCCTTCTCTGAGAAAGAGTTAGGCACTTATGCTGATCTTGGCCTGTGGGATTCCATATGCCCTGATCTTGACCTATGAGCAATGAAAACTGACAAGTCTTTGAGAGAATCCTTTTTCTATCTTTCTGAAGAGACTGTTAATTCTAGCCCAGTAGATATGAGAACCCCTCACTAGCTATCTTTTTCTAACCCCAGCTAATTTTCTTCAATTCTTTATTATGGGCAAAATCATAATATCATGTATATAATAAGTATATAAATACATAAATATACATTTTACCTCTACAATCCCTTATGTAAGCTACATTTTATGTTTGTATAAACAGCTTTCATATTTCAGTCCCAGCCATAACTTCAGCAAAATGAATTTCGTGAAATTTCTAAGACTGTATTCCCAGCTGGACTATATGGTGGCTGTTTTGGATTGCTATATCAAGAGAACTTTTATGATATACAAATGTCATCACGACATCACACTCCTTACCTTTGCTAATAGCTCTTTCTCACCCACAGGAGCAGCTTTTAAGTCTGTGAAGTGCCATAAGCTGTGTTTTATAAGCAAGTAGTCTACAGATTCGCTATGCATAGTTTGCAAAGCAGAGTCACACTCACATACTTCAGCACAGCCCTCCCCTGGAGTGTGTTTATGGGTGAGCCATCCTGAGCATGTCCTATACAGCACAGGGTAGGACTTTTCAATGTTGCTTCTATGATTATTCTATTAATGATTTGAAGCTACATTATTGATAACTTCTAACTGCATTTCAGACATTCTTCTTCTTTCACAGGGAATTTTTCACTCTACTTTAGTCACATTTAAAACATTCCATATTTCAGAAGAGCTCTTTTTAAAAAAAAATGCCAAGATTTTTTTTAAATTAATTGTAACTTTAGTTAATATGCAAAGTGAGAAAATCTAGACTGCTAGGGAAAGAATGCTGCTAAGATAAGGATGCTCTACTCAGAGTTATTTGGCGTAGCATCAGCAGTGTTTCTTAGAGTATGCCTTGCCCTAGGTGAGGCATTTTGACAGAGCAGGATAAATGGTTCCAGCCCCTGGGTAGACCCATAAGCTGTAGTATCTGTCAGTCACCACCTGTCCAGCACAGACTAATAAGTGACTTATTTCTGAGAGTTCAAAAAAGGCATGCTATAAATGCATGGGATGAGTTGAGGCTGTAGGGCCTCATGGATATATTAAAATCATATCAGGGAGATCCAAGAACTTATCAGACCCAGCAAACCAAGCAAAGTACATAATTGCCCTGTCTGAACCCCATAAAATGATGTATACCTTAAATTATGATGGCATGCCATAGCTCCACACCAGCCTCTCACGTCAGACCTGGAGTGTGTGTGTGTGTGTGTGTGTGTGTGTGTGTGTGTTGGACCAGCAAACAAAGGACACATTGACTGTCCCTGGAATTTTAGTCAGGCTCTATACACAATCTTGATGCAACTCAGTTATCAGCTAAATATGCACGACATTTTAATAATGCTTCAGGCTCTGCTTCTGTTTTCAGAATATTAAAAGTCTCCAGATCTTATTATTATATACCCATTCTATACCATGACTGGAAAAAACATATTGATGATTACATACTGATACAAAGTAACGAACAATTATTGATACCTAATGGGATTTTTCTTTGTATTGATGTAGGCATCATTTTTTCTTGTTTGAGGACTAGTTTGTCTTTTAATGGTTCACAGGAATAAATGGCCTTGTATTCAGAATATACTTGAGATCATGGAGACTCAAAAAAGAAAAATGTCTTGAGTTCTTTTAGTTGGGGTAAGAAAGGCCTCTATTCATTCTGAAGAGTGTCAGCAACAGATCTCAGAAATTATGTACATCCTTGAGAAAGAAGTTTGTTACTCCTTTTCTTAAAATGCAATTACTCATTGTATTAGGTTAAGGGGAGGTTGGGGGCTTAGTTCCATGTCTTGGTTTATTACAGAAGACAGGCACTTAAGACAATAGTCTATTTCCTCAAAGACACAAGCAACTGAAATAGTTAATATCTTTTAGTGATACAAGCCTCAGACTCCATTAAAATTTGTTTACTCTGTTAAGACAATGGAATCTTATTGTATCTATTCGTCTAATCTTTCAGTGACCCCTATTTCCAATTTTTACACAGAATGTCCTCACAGGTATTTTTGTTTTTGTTTTTTGTTTTTGTTTTTGTTTTTGAGGAACGAGAGCTTGGATTCATGTCGATAGTCTCTGAACATTGTCATAAGCATCCAGCCAATATTAGCTAGAGCTTTTTAAAGTTATCATTAAACAGAAATTTCCAAAGGTAAGTTACATCTATTGATGCTGTTTACTGCACAAATTTGTTTAAAACAGGGTCCTGGAGTATAGTTTGAGGCAGAAAACAAAATTTCTGTTTAGTTTTAGGACTGTCCCATGAAGGATTGGGCTGAGCTCCCTCCTAGTGCTTCCATAGCCTGTTGGGTAGAATCAGCATAGAGGGGAGGTCCCATGGGGATGGTGTGAGGAGTAAACCCAAACTCAAGACAGGAAGACTTGGTCACTCCCCTCTTGAAACCCAGATTCCTAGAAGACACCAAGAAAGATGGGAAACAGTAGTATTTCCTTTATCCCTACAGTATTGGACTGACCTATGGTCAACCCCCAATGCCCTTGAGTTATTTACCTTGTAAATAGACCATATATTGTATTATATTACCCAGCATCTAAGAAAAATACCATTAAAGTATGTCTTGCATTTGTAATACCAAGAAATTCTGTTTTACACACAATCCTGCACTTTCACCAGGAGCCTGAAGACTTTATCTTTGGAAGTATACCTCTCAATAAATGTTCTATTTATCCACTTAAATCCTGCCTCAGTGCCCATGAAGCCAGTTAGCTCTCTGTTGCTGCTGTATAACTACCTTTAGCACCTTCATATTGAAAAGGTAACATTTTTACCTGTAAGAATCAAGAATTACCTGAGGCACTTGATATTTATCGGATGGTAGAGCTTTGACTAGGGAACCTTAGGCAGAATTTTTAAAGGTAGCCATCATTGGAGCTGATGGTCTAGTTTTTGCTTTGGAGGGTAGGACATCATCTCTTATAATCACTCATCTTTTTGCAGAGAGAATAGACCCTGTTATTTTAGAGCCCGACCAAAGGAGATCTTGAGTGTCTTGGTTCCCTACAGGTTTTGATAAAATTTATCCCTTCAAGATGATCTCTTTAGCCTGAAGTCTCTCTGAGCTAGCTGGTTGTAAACTTCCTGGATAAACATATTATTATTCCTAGAGCTAAAGCTATTACAGTAATTGAGCTTATTCTCTAACCTGTAATATTTCTTCCTAAGTAATTTGTACTGTCTTTCTTCTATCTGTTTTGTTTTGGTTTGGTTTTTAATGAAAAAACTCCCAAAGTTAAATTTGAATGTTTACTTGGAACTTTTAGACTGCTGTCTGCTTCTGTAGCTTATTCTCATGTTTAAAGCAGATGGATGAAATAAGTAAGTAGCAATAATGTAGTTTTATGACATAGACTTTTGATAAGGTTTGATAAGGTTTGATAAGGTTCAATTAGATGACTAGTCTCTCTCTCTCTCTCTCTCTCTCTCTCTCTCTCTCTCTCTCTCCATTTTAGAGCTAAATAGCAAGAGGTGGCTTCAAAGATGGAAATCCCTTACTCAATGTCACTTTACATCAAAATTTTTTATTCTTGTAATTTTTAGTTAGGATAAACTATATTTTCTGCTTGCTCATGCACCTAAAAGAGAAAGGAAAGGGAAGAGATGAAAGAAGAATACATTTCTGGACCAGGCACTAATTTTGTACCAATAGTACCAATGTGGGATATAATTTCCCTCCTGAATGAAGCAATGGACTCTGTCTATTGTTCTTTTAACTTGTCACAGAGCATCCTCCTCTTCAGTGAACATTTTCAACATAGAATACCCATTGTGAAATTACTCATTAGGATCAGATGCCTTTCATTACCTGGCATAAAGTTTAAAGATATCAATAAACACAGCAGCTAGATTTTTAATTTCTCATAAAATGAGGAAATGTGTATCGTAAATTCACCTAATTCAGTGTTGAATGTTATAAAATCTCCTTTCTCAAGCCATCATCTAATGAGAGTACCAAGGAGAAGATTGATAGAGTTCCCTTAATAAAGGCTGTAAGGCAGACTCATAAAACAGCATTGAAGAGGAAAGGCAAACAGTTCCCCTTTGCCTAAGGCTATCAGCTAATGCCTTTAGAAGACGGTTCTAGAAGACAAACAGAAAAGTAAGCCTTTAAAATTATCACACAGACTTACAACTGCACAATGTGCAGAGAGTGAAAGACTTTAGAGCATGCAGTCCCTAAGTGGCATGCCTTCATTAAGCCTTTCTCCTCAAGGTTCAGGGATTGCTGCAGAAGAGGAGGTGAAAAGATTGTAAGAGCCAGACAAGGTAGATAACTTCAAGAAAACAGTGTCTACCAGCCAGGACAGGGCTGATACACATATAGATTCACAGAAACTGGCAGTATACACACATCTTATACAAGATCAAGTCAGACAGTATCTCGGCACTAAAAAGAGTAAATGAACGCAGGCTCCCATCACAAACCAAGAAGCTGTCTGCAACCATAAAAGTTGACAAAGGGAAAATAAATTATTTTTTCCAATGGAGTCACATTGGGTTTATGAAATATACTCGAAGGTGGGCCACAAGTCCAGGAGCAGTTGACCAACACAAAATGAAATCAGTCTCATTTTTGTGATTTTTTTTTTTTTAAATTCTAGTCTTCCTGCATTTTTTTTTTCTTATTGGTCTTTTATTTTATTTTTATTTTTGTGTTTGTGTGGGTTTTTTTTTTGGGGGGGGCGGTATTTTTAGTTTGGTTTAGTTTCTTGTTTTATTTTTTTAATTCTTATGGTTGGGTGGTTAGGGAAGATCTTGGAAGAATTTGGGGAGAGGAAAATATGATCAAATGTGTAAAATGTTTAATAAAAGAATAGTAAAAAAATAATTTCAGGTTGAGAGTATGGAATTGCAGTTTGGATCTAGAAGGTGATCCATTTTGGAATACTTTTGCCATTTTATATTGGCCTGCTCACTTGGAGGTAAGAGAATAGCTTGGGGTATCTGAGAACTAGCCTTTGTGATGACATTTTCTGCCCTCAAATCCCATGTACACAGTTGAGAGTCTGAAACACTAAAGGAGTCTTCAGTTTTATGGAGGTATGAAGGTCAAATCCTGTGGGCTGATAGCCCTAAGAAAGCAGGTTGAGCCACCAATCTGTGATATGCTAATTAAAGAGATAAGGAGTAGAAACCGAAGGGCTCAGTGGTTAAAGCACTTCCTGCTCTCCCAGAAGACCTGAGTTTGGCTCTTAGAACCCAATTCAGGAAGCTCACAGCCACCTGTTTATTACTCCTGTTCTAGGGTGCCTGGTACCCTAGAACCTCCACATACACCCACATACATGCAGATAGCATTCATAAAAATGCATACACACATAAAAAACATTGAAATACAGAAGTAACATTGAAAGCCAGATTATTAAGGTCTAGGTAAAATATTAAGGCCTAGATGGAATGTTAAGGCCCAGGTAAAATATTAAGACCTAAGTAACTGTTACCTGGCTAGCCTGCCATTTTTGCTGTTACTACTTTTATGAGGAAACTTTCTCATATGTTGTTTCTGCTGTTACTCAGCAACTTTCTCAAGCCTAAGTTAATGTGCCCTTGGAAACTAATCACAATAGAAGTTAGTTGGACTGCTTTGTAGGGATTTGCACAATAAACTTGGACTTGAACCAGTCACCCAGCAGCACTTCCTGCACCTGTTTATAAACTTTTATAATATTTGTTTTTATAAGCTGCCCCTGGGATGGACCCCAACATAAAAGAGACATTTGCACCAATATAAGTAACTATATGGAACAAACTTCCATTTTGAATAAGAATCAGTTTAATAGGAGTAAAGTTTAAGTTCTCAACATCTCCTTGGGAACTGACATCTTAACTGGCAGAAAGAGACATGTTACAGGTAACTAACATCCTGGTTAGCAAGTTAAGACATGAATGTTAGACAAGTCTCATCCTGACCACTAAACAACGTAAATCCCCTGCCACAGTTGAATACCCCAACCAATAGGAGCAGGATAAGTGTACAACAAAGGCATGTGCCAAAGGAAATCCCCTATCTCTAAATCTTGATTGGTGAAATAACTTGGCACAGATGTTTGTGAACTTTTGGCTTAAAAACATTATAGGATCTTAACTCAAGGTCATAGTTCTGCTCAAGGTCACAGTTCTGCTCAAGAGCCTTGATCAATGATTCTTGGGGCTTCAATAAATCATCTCTATTTGACTTAGATTGGTGTTTGAGTAGTTTGTGTGGCCACTGAGAATGGAGTCTCACATCATAATCAGCTTTGAACCCCAAAGTGAGGGAATCACTCACAAAAATATAGACATGAAAGTCACGAATGTGAATGGACAGTCAACAACATGGATAAGAAATTAAAGATCATGGAGAAAAACCACACAGCAGGGAAACTCAGTTTCTGTGAAACAAGTAGCAGGCGTGGTATAATAGCCAGCCCTAAATAGAATGCACAAGGCTAGGGCAGGCAGCAAAAAGCCCATTAGGGATGGAAAATAAGGTTGAGGGGATTTAGCATTTCACAAATAACAACAGAGAAAATATCAAGCCTGAGTACAGCTTTCTTAGCTTGTGGGTGTTTCTGTGGCTGAATTCTTCCGGTTCCATTTCTTGCTTACATCACTCTGTATCTTATTTCGTTGACTTTGTCATTCAGCAGACAATATATAGCTCAGCATCCATCTTTTAAATTGTTCAGAGTAAAAACTATTCGGGCCAAGACAGGTAATGGGTAGTTTTTTTCTTTTATTTACGAACAATGCAACTTGATATAGAAAGCCTGAGAAGGAATTGGAAATTAGACTTGAGCGATAGCAAAGACATGAAGAAAGGAAGACAATTGCCAGCAAATCACAGAGAGAAAAACAAGGCCCTCTGACTGGGAAATTTGAGAACATTGCAAAATTCACCTTGAGAGTAATGTGTTTATTGACCACTTTGGCTTTGAAATTGAAAACAGGATGTACAAAGCCACAGAGAAATGGATAAAAATGGCCCCTGATAAAACTACAATTGACAAGAAGCTTCTATTCTGGGGGAGGGGGAGCAGGAGGCAAGAGCTCCTGTGCTTACAATTGACCTTGTTTCTGGCTAGAATAGGGGTGAGGGGTAATATATAATACAGAAATAGCCATGTATCTCATGTAATTTCTTGAATTTTAGTTGAGCATATTATGATACAAAGCACTCAAGCAATTTGTTAGTGGAATTAAACTAGAACCCAGATCTACCGTTAGTGAGATGGACTTTCCAAGGTTAATTTAACAGAAGAATCCTTTCTGAATTGGTTATTTAGACCACGACCATCTGTGGTAAATAATTGGCTCGGGAAGGGAGTACAGGGGGTATGGTTGAGTGCTGCATGGATGGATTCTTGATAATACTGAAAAAGGGATCATACAAAGAGAAAAGTTACAGAACTTAGACATAATTAAAACAATCAATCAAACAAACAAACAAACAAACAAAACCCCTAAACTATCTAAAAGGCTGGAGTCACAGCCCAGCAGTTAAGAGCAATATACTACCATTCTTGCTGAGGACCTAGGTTTGTTATCAAACATTCAGATCAGGTGGCTCAAAACCACCTGTAACTCCAGTCTCAAGGAATTTGATGTCTTCTCAAGGCCTCTGAGAGTACCAGGGACACTCCTGTGATTCACACACAACACACACACACACACACACACACACACACACACACAAACATCTTAAAAAAACCAACAAACAGGAGTACTGGCTGGTTTTGTGTGTCAACTTGAACACAAGCTAGAGTTATCTCAGTAAAAGGAATCTTTCCATGAGATCCAGCTGTAAGGCATTTTCTCAATCAGTGATTAAGAGTAGGAGGGTCCATTGTAAGTAGTGCCATCCCTGGACTGGTTGGTAATCCTGGGTTCTATAAGAAAGCAAGCTAAGCAATCTAGTAAGCAGCACCCCTCCATGGCCTCTTCATCAGCTCCTGCCTCCGTGTCCCTGCCCTGTGTGAGTTCCTGTCCTGACTTCCTTTGGTGATGAACAGCAATGTGGACGTGTAAACTGAATAAACACTTTCCTCCCAAACTTGCTTCATGGTCATCATGTTTTCTACAGGAATATAAACCTCAACTAAGACACCAAGCCAAGAAACAAACCAAAAACATAAAGTATTCAAGTACAAATAAAAGCCAGTGAAATTTTAGTTTTGAAGAAATTTGCACCAATAGATGGTAAAGCAGAATATTCTCACAAAGACAGAGAATATTCTGATTGCTAGAAAAGAGGAAAACAACACAGTCTACAATATCCCAAGGATACAGAGAAAGCACTCTGTTCAAGAGGCACAGACAAGTAGTTTCATCTTGTGAAGTACATGCAGAAATGGTGAGAAAAATATATCTGCATATGAAGTTCTGTAGAAATTCCCAACTGACCATACATTTACAGGTGTGCTGAGAGCAGAGACAGTTCTGAGAGGTTGACCAGGTGGGTTTGTGAGTTCACTGTTGTTTCATGATGTATATATGTTCCCTCACATGGCGACCACAAAAGAAATGACAAGATTTCCTTGCTAGCAATGAAAAGGGCCTACAGTTAATATAGCTTCTGGGATTTCCAGTGGGATCTCCAGAAGAGGAGGAACCAGGGTATATACAACATAGGATTTAAACTACTCAAAACTAAAAACAAAACAAAACCAAAAAAATGGAATGGAAAATGATGCCAAGAAGACCTAACTAGCATTTATACATCATAAAAAGAAAAATCACAAAGTGAAAAATCTTCCAAAAATTATCCTTAAAACCTGAAAGAGGCAGGAATGGCGGTGGTGGTGGTGGTGGTGGTGGTGGTGGTGGTGGTGGTGGTGGTGGTAGTGGGGGTGGGGGTACAAAGCCACATGGTCTACAGCTGCAACCACAGCAGCATGAGGCTCAAGCCAGCCACCCTGGCTACTCAGTGAGCTCCGTCTCAAAATAACCAAATTTATGGCCTCTCTTTCTATATATTTTTAATTTTTTTCATACAATATATTTTGTTCTTATGCTTCTCCTCTCCCAACTCCTCCAGATCCTCCCAAACTCCCTATGTATGTTAACATGCTTGATTGAGATATTACTGAGAAGAACATGTATGATTCTGGCCCTAGATAAACCTACTTTATTTACTTTATTTATTGTATTCTTTTTTGTTTGTTTGTTTTTCGAGACAGGGTTTCTCTGTGTGACAGATGTCTTTTGAAAAATATGTATTGCCTTCCTGAGCAATCTGGTTTTATCAGAGCCATCTGAAACTTCCTGCCTTTATTGGCAGAAAAAGACCAAGTCCTGGAACAAAGAGCCACTTTCCTGTCCCAAGTTTTCCTCATTTTCCCACAGTTTTACCCTCAGTTCTGCCCCCTGTTCCAGGGCTGTCCAACGCGTGCTGCTCCTTAGAATCTGTGTTTGTTTTTTTTTTTTTTTTCAACTTTTATTAGATATTTTCTTCATTTACATTTCAAGTGTTATCCAGAAAGTTCCCTATACCCTCCCCCCTCCCAGCCCTGTTCCCCTACCCTTCCGCTCCCACCCCTTGGCCCCAGCGTTGCCCTGTATTGGGGCATATAAAGTCTGCATAACCAAGGGGCCTCTCTTCCCACTGATGGCCAACTAGGCCATCCTCTTCTATATATGCAGCTAGAAACACGAGCCCAGGGGGTACTAGTTAGTTCATGGTTATTCTTCCACCTAGAGGGTTGAAGACCCCTTCAGCTCCTTGGGTACTTTCTCTAGCTCCTTCTTCCTTGGGAACCCTGTGTTCCTTCTAATAGCTGACCGTGAGCTTCCACCTCCATGTTTGCCAGGCATTGGTATATTTTCCCCCGAGACAGCTATATCCGGGCCCTTTCAGCACCATCTTGCTGGCATATGCTATAGTGTCTATGTTTGGTNAGTGCTTTTACTTTTCAGAGCCTTCTGTGGTTCTTGATGTGTGGTAGTACATCCAGAGCATTTGGTTGCAGCCATGGCAAAGAAGCTGCTGAGGGCTTTCTCCGTTTTTTATCACAATGAGGATGTATGCTTATTTTGTTCAGCATCTGCCTCCTCTTTTATTCAGTTTTTGTGATAATCTCAAACACTTGCATATTTAGAAATGAACATACAAAATAATTAAAAATGTCCTGTGTTTTATGTATGTCTCCAGTCAGACTATTTTTTTCTATTAATATCATGATTTTCCTTTTCCTTTTGGTTAAATACAAATCCTTTGTGTGTGTGAACATTTTTTATCCATTGATCTGTTTATCATTCAATTTCTTAACTATTGTGAACAGTGCAACAAAAGCCATGGCTGTGACAATACCTAATCTCTGCAAGATGACGACTGAGGAATGGGGAGTGGTATAGCTTCATCATATAGAAGTTCTACTTTTAATATTTGAAGGATTTTCACACTGATTTCCAGAGTAGCTGCACCAGTTTGACTCTCACACTGTGAGAGTGAATAAGGGTTTCTCTTTCACCACCTCACCAACTAACCTTTTCCCAAGTATTTACTGAGTATGTGTGTTTCTTCTATGCAAGTGTCTTTTTGTTTCCGGTGTAGTGAAGATGTTTGTTAATTTAACTTCTTGCCCCTGTCAGTTGTTGTCCTACCTCCTGTGCTGCTGAAGCCCTTACAAAAGCTTGGCTGTGGCTGCACTCTTTTGTCTTTCTCTGGCAGTTGCAGCTTCAGCCAGGCCCTTTACTCAGAACGATGACCCATTTTGAGATGACTTTGTGCAAGTAAGGGATACATGTGTCTAGTTTCATCTTCCTACAGTTTCCTTAGTGTTGGATCAAAGACTCTAGCTGTCTTTTTCACTATCCCAGAAGGCAGAAAGAAATGAGGGGGCCCAAATAGAACACTTAGTCTTGGGAGGGAAAAAAAAATCTCTTCTCATCTGGCCAGGACTAAGACATCTTTGAATTTTGTCCCCAGTGTTTCTCTTCTTTGAAACTCTTTCCTGTAGGCCAGGTTAGGTGGTTCAGAGTGGCATTAACTACCCACTGAAAGTCTATAAATAGATGACTGCCCTTAGTTCTCTGAATTTGGATGGAAAACCCCTTTCCCTTCACGTTGCTTTGAATATGGCACATAACAACTCTTTTAGAGTTCCCCAAATTTCAAGCCATAATCATCATGCTGTCTCTCCCGAGGAAGCCCATTCTGAAGGATTGTCACGTCAGCTCATGTCCGTGAACTTCTCTCTCATTTTTAAGACTTAGCAGCATTTGTTGAAAAGTCTTTCTTTCCCAATGTATATTTTGACATCTTTATAAAAAAAAAATTACATGGCTGTAATTGTTTGAATTCTGAGACGTCTAGCCTATTCTGTGGTTACACGTGTCTGCATTTGTGCCAAGATGATGTTTCATTATGAGTCTGTAGTGTAGTTTGAGATCAGGTGTTGTGACTTTCCTTGTATTGCTCTTTCTGCTTTGGATTCCATTGGTTATTGGCGTGTGTGTGTGTGTGTGTGTGTGTGTGTGTGTATGCATGTGTGTGCGTGTACGCACATGTATGTACATGAACATGCACACGTGCTTTCATAAATATTTAAAGATTATCTTCTAGTTCTCTGAATAACATAATTAGAATTTTCTTGGGACTTTCATCCAATCAAGAGAGCATTATAAGCATCATGGCCATTTTTATGATTCTACAAATGTCTTTGAAATGTACTGTAACCTCCCATTTTTATCTCTAATTATATTAAGTCCTTCTCTCCTTATTATGGAAAGTTTTGGAGGTTGTTAAACTGATTATCTTTCAAACAACGGATGTTTTATGTTTGAGTACTGAGTCTTAATTGTACATTTAATTTCTATCACACAAACACACACACACACACAGACACACACAGAGAGAGAGAGAGAGAGAGAGAGAGAGAGAGAGAGAGAGAGAGAGAGAGACAATAAAAAACAGACCACCCTCCCAAAAAAAGCACAGATGAATTCTAAGTGATTTAGCCGATTAGATAGAAGTCTTACTATTAAAACTCAGTGGAAAAATATAAAGTAGAAAAGTTCTGTAGATAAACTTATTAAGTCTGAGGAGATGTCTGCAGGAAAGAAGGCAGTAGAATTGGGGATAAAATTAAAAAGGAAGATAAACCTACCCATGAACTCATAGAAAAGAATAACCTACATTCAAATAATTAAGCAAGACAAAAGCAGACAAAACCAAACACTGAAAGATCAAAATGTCAGGGATACTAATTATTTTTATTTTCTAATCAAAGGTCAGAGAATAGTGTTAAAGGCAAAGGAGATAAAATCAACCATTGGCTCAGAACAGAAGTTGACATATAATTCACTATTCCTTTCAGGTACAGTGGTTATTAGAATGAAAGATCCTTAAGGGCCTTTGAGACCTCAAGGTAGAAGGAAGAGCACTAGACAGAAACAACATGGTATAAGGAGATCTAAAATATGACTTGATTCTGAATAGAAGAGGCCTCTAAAGATGTCATCAGAAAACTCTTAAATTGATACACACTTTCATCAAAGTGGTAAGGTACAAAATCATTATACAGAAATCAATAGCCTTCTGATAGACCAATGAAAAACACACTGCAGAAGAAATCCGGGAAATAAATTCCTTCACAATCACTTACAAATATACTTGGGGTAAATTTATATAAGAAAAATCAAATACTTCTACAATGAAAACATTAAAAGACTTAAGAATAAAATTGAGGAAGTTACTGAAAGATGAAAAGACAGCCTGTGCTCATGCATGGATTACAGTAATTAATGTTATGAAACCTCTTACCAAAATTGATGTACATGCTCAATGCCATTCCAATAAAAACTCCACAGCCATTGTGTGTATAAATAGAAAAAAAAATCCTAAAATTCCTATGGGATTTTGTGGAATCACAAAAGACCCCAGATAAACAAAAATCCTCAGCCCAGACAATATTTTGTAGACCTTCATACTCAATCAAGGAAACTTCAGATGTAGATCATTACAGAAAACCACAACTAATCAAAATATAGACTTGTAGAACCCATTCCCAAGAGGCTCATTCACACCTAAAGTTCAGGGAACACTGAGGAGAGAGGACAGATATTCTTATAAGCCAGAAGATCAGTGAGTTTCCTGTGGGAATGTTTCCTAGTAATGGCAGAAGCTTCACTCAGCAACAGGAGTACTCAAACCTGAACTGAACAAAGATGGTAACAATGAACATGACTAATTGGACAGGGAGAGAAAGGCCCAGAGGCTCCTGAGACAACCATTTACACTTAATTTATAAGATATGTTTATTTTGTGTTGTATGTCAGATCATGTCTATAGAAACAAATATGGTCAGTGTACCCTGAATCTGAATATACCTTTTTGCCTACTTTCATGCTTTTCAAGATATAATTTATAGTACATGAGGGGCAATTATATATTTAAATTGGTTTCTCCTGAGAAAGTTCTATGAAAGGACTGCTTTGCCAATATTTGGTATATGCGTATTGATGTTTATTTACATATTTTTCTGACCATGTTTTTCTGAACTCAAACAACCTTACTTGGATCATTGCTTTCGTTGTTACATTCATGTATAAAAGTACACTAAAACTAAAGTTTGTTTACAGTGTTAAACTGAAGCCCACCCCATTCTTTCAGGTCCTGAGATCCTAGTCTAGTACCCAAGATCTTCACAGGTAGACGCAAGTTGATGAGCAGTATTTGGTTTTGCCCTAGGTCTCTGTGCTATCTAGTCTTTGGTTCTTGGTCACCTAAGCAGTGTCTTGTATGGGTTCCATCAAATCAGATATTGGTTGGTTATTCCCACATGCTTTGTGTCACCATTGACCTAAAATATTTTACAGGCAAGACAGTTTGTAGATCAAGGATTTTGTGACTATGTTGTTATTTGTTTTTCTTTTGCTAGCCTGCAAGGTACCTTCCTATACCAAAGACACTAGCATGGGTGGGGGGGGAAGGTTCTATATAGGCACCAGTTCTTCCTCTTCATTCAGTGAGTTGTGTGGAGATTGTCTTTAGCAATGGGATCTTGCTATCTGTGTATGGAGATCAACCTATTGTATTGTCAACAACCTGGGTTGTTTGGGGATTTCCATGGGACCCTTTAGGCCAACAACTCAATTGACAATAACTCAGGAACTCAGTGCCAGTACTGGAAGCTTCATTTGGTCACAAGGGATGGCCAGTTGAAATTCTGTCTACCCCCTTTATTTGAAGACTTCATTAGCATTATCTTCATATATTTTAGGAAACTTCCACTACACTAGTTCCTCAAATTTCCCTCAATTTTAGTTGTTTTTTCATACATGCCTTCTCTCAATCACATTTTCCCTCCTACTCCCTACCTGACTGTCCCACTCCCGCCCCCTCGATGCCCCAGTCCACCTACACAATCTATTCTATTTTCCCCTTCCAGGGAAATCTGGAAACCAGGAAAATAAGACGTTATTCCCTACTCCTATTATGCCTAACCTCTCTGGATCTTGAGATTGTAGCTCCATTTTCATTTACTTAGCAGCTAATGTCCACATATTCCATGTTTATCTTTCTAATCTAGAATTCCTCACTCTGTAAGATTATTTTTTCTAGTCAAAATTGGAGATAATCTGTTGTAGGTTGTCCTGATGCTGTTTTCTGACGCTAATTTTACTTCCTCAGGAGGGGCTGCCCTCCAAGGAGCAGTTGCTCACATACTCAGGTGATATAATATGAATCTTTTGCCCTGGTCAAATAAAGGCTAGAGTATGGGACTGGGCAAGGAAAGAAAAAGGTGGGACAGGAGGTCTAAAAGAGAAGAGAGGTAGTAGTAGGAGGAGAAGATGGAGCAGAACCACGTGGCCCAGAGAAATTGTAAGTAGCAAGGGTATCATAGCTGGGGGATAAGTTGATGTGGTAATAGAACTGCCCAATCTAGGCTTATAGCTTGTAAATATAATAACTGGAGTGTGTGTTTTTATATGGGCTTATTGGGGGTGAAAACTACTGCAACAAAAATCTTTATCAGTTATAGTGCAATAGAGGATTTATATCTAGAATAAACTAAATAATAGTTTGTTCTAGAATAGAATAAACTAAATAAATAACTATTTTAGAGAACTAAAGAAACTAAACATCAAAAAAAGAAACAATCCAATTCCAAAAACTAAAAGGACTATGCAGCCAAACAGGAAGTTCACAAAAGTGGATACTATAAATGGTTACTAAACTTTTGAATGAATGTTCAATATCCTTATCAATCAGAAAATGCAAATTAAAACCACTTTGAGATTCCATGTCACTATAATGTGAGTGGCTATCCCGAAGAAAACAAATGACAACAAATTTTGGTGACAGTGACAGGACTGGAAATCATTCTACACCATTGGTGGGGAAACGAACTGATATAGAATTATATTAAAGGTTTCACAAAGGCTTACAAATGAACTATATGACTATATGACTCAGTTATACAACTTTTGGACATATAGCAACAGGACACTTAGCCTACCAGAGATAAACTGGAATATCTATGTTTATGGCTGCTCTATTAATAACTACTAGGAAATATATATATATATATATATATATATATATATATATATATATATATATATATATGTGTGTGTGTGTGTGTGTGTGTGTGTGTGTGTATGTGTATATATGTATATGTAAGATGTTATATATGTCATAAAATTTTATAATATATATATATATATATATATATATATATTATAAAATTTTATTCACTTATAAAGAAAAATGAAATTTTGAAATTCACAAGAGTGGATGGAATTGAGAAATACCACAATGAATTAAATAACCTAAGCCCAGAAATGCAACTCCTACATGTGTTCACTAATATCAAATATTAAATTTGACTGTGAATTTTGAGTGTTTAAAATGTGTTTGAAATGTCTATGTAAGTCTGGAAGCTAGAAAAGGAAAAAGGAAAAAAAAAAACCAGAAAAGACCACAGATGGAGAAATGATAGTAAAACACATAGGATAGGAAGTTAGATAAAGGGAATAAAACATTTAAGAGAGAATAGGAGTCAGTGGTAAGAATATGAGAGTAGGAAGACAGGAAGTGGAAGGGAAGGTTAATCAAAACTGAAGACACATGGAAAGCCTATTGAAAATTGCTTAGTAACCAAATTAAAATATAATCATTCCACCTTGAACTGGTATGGAATGCACATGGACTATTCTAGCTAGCTTTTACAGTGCTAGACATATATAGGGAGGCTTCTAGTGGAAGAAAATCATCAATGATCTGACCCACTTCTGGAACCTCTAGAGTACTATACCAGTCTTCCAGAGAGGATGTGTCCATAGCAACATGAATCATGTGGTAGTCAACTGTTTCTGGTTGGATTTGAGGCCCAATCCATAGGATGAAATTCACAGTACTATAAACATGGTCTTAACATTAGTGGGGAGATCATAGATCCTAAGTGGGACTCTACTAATGTTGTTTGCTAAATAGTATTGTGTAGTGGTCACCTCCAATATTAAAACCTTCCATCTTGAAGGGATATTCCTTAAGGCATAGGGCATTTAAAGCAAGGAGAAACAACAGGATGTTCAAAGGGAAGGTAAAACACTCCACCTCACAGGGAAACTCCTTAAACTCTGTAAGTAAACAACTCAAGATAATCATGACAAGTTCTTAAGACTGGCCAGATTCACTAGGTTCCTCCCTACCCAAGAATTCATAAACAGTCTCTGGATGGTCCTTTCTTCCCTGTCAGCTCTGAACTTTGTCTCTGTAACTCCTTTCATGGGAATTTTGTTCCCCATTCTAAGAAGGAACAAAGTGTCCATATTTTGGTCTTCCTTCTTCTTGAGTTTCACGTGTTTTGCAAATTGTATTTTGGGTAGTCTAGGTTTCTGGGTTAATATCCACTTATCAGTGAGTGCATATCATGTGTGTTCTTTTGTGATTGAGTTACCAGATCCATCCCATATGCAACCACCAAACCCAGACACTATTGCATATGCTAGCAAGATTTTGCTGACAGGACCCTGATATAGCTATCTCTTGTGAGGCTAGTCCAGTGCCTGGCAAATACAGAAGTGAATGCTCACAGCCATCTATTGGATGGAACACAGGGTCTCTAAAGAAGGAGCTAGAGAACGTACCCAAGGAGCTAAAGGGGTCAGCAACAATATGAACTAAACAGTACCCCATAGAACTGTGTCTCTAGTTGCATATGTAGCAGTGGATGGCCTAGTCGGCCAACAATGAGAGGAGAGGTCCTTGGTCTTGGGAAGATCATATGCCCCAGTACAGGGGAATGACAGGGCCAGGAAGCAGGAGTGGGTGGGTTGGGGAGCAGGGCGGAGGGAGGGTATAGGGGACTTTCAGGATAGCATTTGAAATGTTAATGAAGAAAATATCTAATAAAAAAATGAAAAAAAAACCCAACTTAGTCATTAGAACACCACTCCCTGGCCCTCTGATACCTAGAGAAGAACTGTATATATGAGTCACCTCCTGCCAGCTTCAGCTTCTCAGGAAGTTCATAGAGTCAGTGTGCCAACCAACTTGACCTAAAGATGGAAACTCACAGGTAATGTCCAAGTGATTCATTGTGACTATGAGAAATGCAGAGGAGAGCCCTTTAGGACCCAGAATTTTCAGGTCACCATAACATGATCTATATCTGTACTAGGAGTCTATGAGTTCATAAATGCTATTCTTTTCTCAACTTGAGAAAGTGCTCTGCCTAATAATATGAAATTATTTTAAAATGCACTAAAAGAGAATCTGCATTAAGAGTGAACACAGTGTGTATAAAATACATCATCTTCCAAGCTAATAAAGAAATACTGTGGGAAAGTATTTTTAAAACTGAATTAATGTCATGAATGTTGTTTTGTGTTCTTAAAACATGAATTAAAGACTTTTCTGTATATATAAAAAAGAGTTCATAAACAGATGACACTGATGAAAGTCACGCTCCGACAAGCCTATCTACCTAGAAGAGACTCAGACCACCCAAACAGCCAGGAAAAAGCACAAAAAAACTATGGGGTTCCTTTCTGGTTAGTCAACTCTTTCTTGGCATGGAGACTGCCCTGGAGTCTGGTTGATATACACGGTAATACTCCATTTGTGAAACCTGATTTTTCCCTTTACCTCCATATCTCAGTTGGAAATAGCTGCATGTTTTGGGGTGAGACTGTGGATCCATTTCTGTGCTTGCACATGTCTATCAGTCATCTTGTGCTTGGAAGACACTGCTTCCTAGGAGTCATTTACCACTCATGGTCCTTATAATTCCTACCCAGAGAAGTTTTATGTATTGCATAGTAGTAAATGTGGAGAATCATAACTGGTCAAAGCACTACTAGGAGTAGATATTGAGTGTTCAGCCCTAAACACAGAACTCCATAAATCTCCCAAGGTTTGATAACAGTATAGAAGATGGTACAGTAACATAATTCAAGAGCTAGCGCATGGGAAGGATTATGGTGAAATGTGGTTACATGTGTAAGAACTCTATAAGAGCAAGCCATCCATCCATCCATCCATCCATCCATCCATCCATCCATCCATGCGTCCATCACTGATGAGGGAGAGGTCCATGAGGCCCCATTCCCAGATGATGATGTATTGAGCATCAATAGCTGTGGAAGGATAAGGCATTATTTTTCATTCAGGATGCAGACAATAGTAAGGGACCCATGATCCTGTTAATAACGTCACCTCATGCTTATGCAAGCAGCCCTAAGTAAACTCCACATGTTATTAGCTTTTTAAAAAGCATAAAAGTAAAACATCAATTTGTTAGGAAGAAAGGAAAATGAAAGAAAAAGAAAGAGAGAACTGGTTATGAACACGATCAACACATATTATATACATTAAGAAATTATCAAATAATAATTGCACTATTTTTAAGTTGAGCTTGTGTTACTGCTGTTTGTAACCCCAAGACTAGAGACATTAATATCAGGGTTCTCTAGGCCAAGCTGGCTGGCTAGACTAAACTCTGGTTTCAAGGAGAGACCCTGGCTAAAAAAAAAAAAAAAAAAAAAAAAAAAAAAAAAAAAAAAAAAAAAAAAAAAAAAAAAAAAAAAAAAAAAAAAAAAAAAAAAGGTAGAAAGAAGCCATCAACAAAGATATCAAACATTAAATTCAGACTTCCACATGGACAGGCACACATACACACACACACACACACACACACACACACACGCATGTACCCCTATACATGTGTATGCATTTTCTTTATTTCTCAATGTTTTTCTAAATTACCAGATTTTCAAAGTAGGTCAGCTCCAAATAATAATCCTGTGAGTGCTGTGGACTTGCCTTGAGTGTTCTTTTCACCAGTGCTGCCTTGTTTACATATTGGAAGACTCTGGCTCCCCTATCCCTGGCAGGGACTCATATGGCTGGGTCTGTAACATATCTGCTTCTTCATATATTCTTGTTCACTTTATTAATTTCTAAAGTTCTTTCTTTGGAATAGTCTGTTTATTTCTTTTTATTCTTTTCCTTTACTGGGTCACAGGAAGGTAGCTTCTAGTTTGCCTTCTTCCCTTCAACTCAAGAGAGCCACTTGTTAAGGCTCTTACTATTGATTTTCGGGAATGCTGTTTTTACCCACAGTGACCCCCTTTCTACAGATATTCATTAGGAACAAAGTTTGTATAGAGAACAAGTTTGCATACACTTCTATTTAATTTTTTCTTAGCCTGATGAAATAGTTACAGCTAGTAGTCTTAGAAACTGGAACATGAATGAAGAGAAGAAGAGAGAGAATAAGTTAATGTCATGTTCTATAACAGTTAATATAACTGTTCTTCAAAAGAATAAAGGAGATAGACACAGGCTAGATAGAAACCAGATATAGATAGACAAATAGATTAACATATAAAAGGATAGGTGATAAAAAATCAAGTATAAACATGCAAGAGGACATTACTCACATTATTATGGAGGCTTAGAAGTAGTTTCATGTAGGTTGTAGAAACAAAGTAGCTGATAGCATTGTGTAATCCATATCTGGATGTCTCACAACCTGAGAAACCACCATACAACTCAACCTGAGATGGAAGGCTTGAGATGCTCCAGAGCCACTATTGTTAGTCTTGTTCAAAGCTCAGAAAGAAGTGTTCAAATGTTCAAGAGTTGCAGAAGAATGCCCATGTCCCAGGAGTGGAGATGAACTATCTTCTTCTCATGTATTTTGTTTTGCTTTGTTTTGTTTTGCTTTGTTTTGTTTTGTTTCGTTTTGTTTTAATTCTTCTCCCCAGCTACTCAGATGATATCCACTCTCACTGAGAGTAGAGTTTCCCCACATAGGCCACCAACTCACAATCAATTTCCTCTGCCAATATCATTAAAGCCTTACTTAAAGTTATCGCTTCATCAATTCTGTAGGTTAACTATCACAGGGACAAAGTTAAAACTAGTCTCCACATACCTCATCCACCACAAACCAGATACCAAATTCAGGAGGAAGCATAAATTAGCCACATGGAAGATGTTGGAGAATGGCCCAAGTCACATTAGCACATGTCTGAATTTTATCTTTACCTTGTCTCAGTTCAACTGCTATAGCAAATTTACCAAAATACCAAAAGAGCTAAACAATAGATAACCTCACATTTTTAAAAGGTTAAGGGCTAATACGAAAGTACTTATTCATTTTCTGGCTAGGGGTCTCTCAGTGGTGTACAAATAAGCATCGTCTCATTATCATCTCTCTTGTAGGAGAATATTCTGATCTATATCTTATTCTCTCATATTAAAGTAACTAATCCTATTTTATTCCTCCATCTTAAGACTTGATATACATCAGTAGATGTATGCTTATCCTCTGAAATGTCTACCTTCTAATATTATCAATCTGGGGATTGGTGGAATGGTTATGAATTTATATGTGAATGTGAATAGAAACAAGAAGAAATCAGTCCATAGTACTTTGTGACATAAATAATATATAAATAAATAAAATTGATATATAATTGAATAAAAGAATACATAAAAATTACTTAAGATGGTTTTATCACTCTCAATGTTAATACAAGTAGAGTTGAAGATGGATATTCTGTTAATCCTCATTTTTATTTCTTATCAATTCATTTAGTGACCTGTGATTCCCTCTTCTAAAAAGAAAATTATAAAACTTCTGATAGAGCAATTTAGATTGTATATGCAATAGACTATCAAACTGAGAGTCATTAAAGTACTTAATTGGTGCCAAAACTCTAATTTTGAGAAAGTAATCACTTGGATCCCTTCTAGCAAATACTCACATGTTGGGACTTTTCCAGTGTAGACTAAATTGTGCTCAGTCCTTCAATTTCAATGTCCTCCAAAACCTCTGTGCCTTGGAACCATTCTTTGTGTAAATTCCTGAAATGGGCTTAAATAATTGATTGAGGAAAAGGATGAAGAACTCATACTGTTTAAAAGATTGGATTTTTGACTCTCAAGAGCCCAATTATCTCTCCAGAAAGCGCTTTCATTTGTTTTTAACAAAATCAACTTAATCTTGACTTTGATTCTGCTCATTATCTATAGGTATTTTCTCCAAAGGAGCTAGAGACAGTGGACTATTAGTTTTGATTATAATGTGGTTCTATCAAGCCTTCTTTGGAAGTAATTTCCTAGTACATTTCTGATTTCATGGTTTTTTAAAGATGCTCAATGGAACACATTTCTATCTAGTTGCCTGATTTTACCCCAACTCCTTTCATATAACTAAAGTTACTGCATTTGTTGTCTCCAAAGACAATATAATACCCAAATGGCACATTTAGAAACTAGAATGCCTTGGCCATTCACTTAGATAGGGTAGAAAATATTTCATGTAAGTAGAAGAGATGTATTAAGCAGAAATATGTAATTCTGCCTGCTTTTGAATCACATGAAGATTTTATTATTTAAAACCGCTATGGAGTATCTCCATTGGGTATTGATTAAAATTGTCTGGGTTTCAGCAATCTGGTCCTCATGTAATTAAAATGGAAATTCTCATTCTTATTGGAGCTGTTTGGTATAGCTAGTCCTACAGTAATGGATAAATCATGTGGATAAAGGCATTCTAATTCTCTTTATGACCTTTACTAAGACCTCAAACTATAATTTGTCACACTGATTCCCAGGATAAAATTATTCCTTCAGCTTCTGCTTAACATTTATAGAGTGACAAGATGTTAATAATGCCTGAGGGGGTTGGATGTGTTTTAATATAGTTTAGAATTATTTCTCTGAGAGACCAAGACTTAAATTGGATGATTTATCTGAGGACCTAAGTCTCAGACACTTCTCTCCAAGTGGAATGAGCCAGAAAGACTACTATGGTAGCCACTTTAGAAAATTTATCTTTTCTAAAGCGATTGCATGGGATGTTGCTGACACAGAAATGTCTGGAATATTCTCTCTTGAAGGATGAATGTAACTTCTTTGCATGTAACTTCTCTGTCACCTCACAATATCCCAAATACCTCTTCCCATTGGCATCATGTGATAAATGCCTGTCTATGTACCGACCTTGTTACAGTACTCTGCCCTTAACTGCACTGCAATTGCACACACCAGTGCTGACAGGTACTCCTAGTGCTTTCATCTGTTACAGAGTATGGACCTCATAACTGTTTGCCTCATCAATCTATCTGTGTTTTTGGTATAATTAGGATGGGAGCCCTGAAGGTATAGGCAAGTAATAATCGATATCTTTGCCTACTATAAATATCAAATAACATTACATACTCAAGTATGGCTGGGTTATCTAGTTTTATCAGAAATAGTTATAACTTTCAAAATGTCTTTTTAGATGCTTGAAAATTCTAGGAAAATTTAGTATTTAGTGTGTGCTTGCATTTGTGGTGTGTGTGTGTGTGTGTGTGTGTGTGTGTGTGTGTGTGTGTAGGGGAGCAGAGGGAGAGGAAAAGAGAAAGAGAGGAGAGGGATAGAGAGGGGGAGAAAGAGGATGGAGAGAAAAAGAGAGAGAGAAAGAGAGAGAGAATATCTCACTGGATCAGAAATCAGCTAATATGTAGCTAGACACACATGTAAGGAATTTTAATGATGATGTTATAAGAGTGCAGCAACTTCTGCTGACATCCAGATAAAAAGGGGTCTTAGGGAAAAGCTTCTTCTTCTTCTTCTTCTTCTTCTTCTTCTTCTTCTTCTTCTTCTTCTTCTTCTTCTTCTTCTTCTTCTTCTTCTTCTTCTTCTTCTTGCATTCTTGTCTTTGTGTTGGCATGTTCATTTACCCTATTGCTGTTGCTGCTACTGCCTTATTGCTTCACTGATAATAAAATGTGATAACAAAACTCATATCAGAGCATAGACTGAGGTTCTCCAAGAATCATCCTTGCCTTCATCACCTAATTGGGACCCCTGAGGCATCCAGCCTTACAGATTGGGAAGCTACAAGATTCTAAGACTCACTAATGTGAAGACTGTCATTGCTCAACTACCCAGAATATATATTGTAAACCAATTTAATAACTATCCCTTTAATATATACTCACTCTGTCAGTTATTTTCCTCTATAGATTATAAATAATATAGTGTGTCTTAGATAAGGACACATGATATACATATATATATATATATATATATATATATGTATATATATATATATATGAAGTTTAAGTAAGCCTTTGTATTATAAGTTCAACTTAAATCTCTCTCTCTCTTTCTCTCTTTCTCTCTCTCTCTCTCTCTCTCTCTCTCTCTGTGTGTGTGTACTGTGGATACATTGGAATGTCTTTATAGACTCATTTATTCAGTCTACTACAGGAACTGAACAATAACCACATCTTAGTTTGAATGCTGCTATGTCAAAGGATATGAAATTTTTCATTGCTATCTTGGAGAATATAAGATGCTTTATACACTAGTGCAAAAGTTATTTGAAAAAGAGGGAGAAAATATAGATTCCAGTTTTAATGATAAGTAGGGAATGAGGCTACAATGATACTTCCTGTGTACAGCATGAATTCCCTGAAGGTATCAAAGATGGGAAAGAACTGGCTTTTTTAAAATTTAGCTTGTTCAGATATTACATAAAAGAGGAAAAGGCATACCCATAAACAAATATCAAGAAATGAGACCAGACTCTTATTGTACCATGCCTGAATAAACATATAGCATATTCTTGTATATACCCATCGACCCATGATGCCTCCTGTAGCATGTGTGCCCATGAGATTCCTATGCATCATTAGGCTGCAGGTTGCTCTGTGGCCTTGGGTTGATGAATCCTGTTCCTCCTGTTCCCTGATGATTCTCATTTGTATTTGATGTCCTAAGACTGGATATTTGTATTTAGGTTGATGTAAAATTCGTAACAGAAATACCAACTGAAATGAAAATATTGTGCTTACAAAATCCACTTACATTTTCTGACCTGTTATTCTAAAAGTAGATAATTCAGGGGAAGGGAGTGACTTCAAAAAGTTTACTAATACTATTGGGAAAAATTTGCTATGCCTCTTAGCAGGCAAATATGCCAACATAAACTTGGGATACAAATAGTTTTTTTTTTTTTTTTTCTGGTCTTCCTTTGATCACATGATAAATAATTTAGGAAGCACATACCCATTATATACATACAGCCAATGCTCACTGAGAGATGCTGGCCTTGTTTGCACACTTGCTTTACATGAAATGAGATGTTTCACAAACTTGTTTCAGAGGATGAGACTGAGAGAAGCTCATGGTTTCCCTGGAAATCGAAACTCAACGTAAACAAACAAAAATCTCTAAAACCTGGTAATAGTTAAAATATATCGTTTGCCTAAAATTCAAGCTAGAAGTTGTCCTGGAAGTATTGATTAGCTTTGACCTAGTGGTTTCTCAGACCTTGTTTCCTAAAACAGCCCCCTTTTCTCTATCCCCAGTTACCTGTGTACACCCTTGTCCCCCACTACAAAACAGAAATGAGTCTGCTTGTATGTCTGTAAGCCTCTGATCCACAGAGGTTTCCCAAGCCCACTGAATGGGGCTGTAGGGCCATGTGATGGACGCATACTGAGTAAAGAGCCAAACCTTGCCATCTTCCCCCAAACCCAGGAATTGAAGACAACCTGCCTGCAAGCTGTACCGTCATCCAGTCATCAACTATGTGAATTGGAGCATCTCTCTTGCCCCTGAAATCTGTAAGAGAAACCGTGCCTTGTGAGCCTGTGTTCTCTTCTCAGAGCTCTCTTCACTCTGTTTTTCCATGGCATTAATAACTTTCCTAATGAGTCCTTTATTCAAAAAGACAATCATCCTTCAGAGATGCCTTTGAACCTCCAAATCTGAGATCCTTACAGCAGCTAAATGTATTTCTTTCACTATACCTTTTATTTACCTTCAAGAAAATATATCTCAGGGAAAAATAACAGAATTATTACTGTTCATTCCACTAATATATCTATTCACATATTTGTTTGGTTAAGGCAAGTATTTATCTGTCAATTTGCTTAATGTAATTTGGGACTGAGAAGTAAATTATCATGACTATGGCTTTATATGGTATAATCAGCCTCAAGCTTGAGTCCCCACATGATGACATGTTGAGCATTTCCCAGAAAGAGAGTGCTGGAAGCGATCTGCTTCTCTCTTCTCTGATCTGATGACTAGCAAGATTCCCACTGAGGAAGCCAAGCTGATCAATCCACCTGCTTGAGCTTTGCCTTAGTTACATTATAAATAATTTGGGTAACTAAATAATAACTTCAAGGCTCCCTCCTGGCTCAGAACATATGGCTTTAGAAACAATTTGTCAAACTTTTATGGGAGAAAATGAAGATAATAAAGGAGCCCTGTAGAGCTACAAACTCAACCCTGGAATATTCTCAATATTAAGATAAACTTGACTCTTTCAAGTTTAGCAAAGTGTTAGGAGATTAAATGATAGAAAAAAAATAGTTACAAATACATATTTTACATACATCAAATATAAAAGACAAGATGTTACTTTGAATTTTATGCATTTTGATGGTGTCCAGGGTCATTAACATGATACTTACTGCCTAAGGTCAATTGAGAGGAGTGTCCAAGTCAGCCTGGCTTGTGGCATGTCTGAAGGAGATTGCCTTAGGTCTTAATTTATATGGTAGGGCCCAGAGCACTGTGGGTCCCTGCATCGCATGAGCTGATGGTCCTGCACTGTGTAGAAAAGCTCACTGAGTGTGAGCCTGGCATTGATTCATAGTACAAAGCAGCAGGCAGCATTCCTCTGTGACTTTTGATTCAGGTTCCCCTTTACGCTCTTGCCCTGACCCCCCCACATACACACTCCCAGTTACCGAATGTACCCTGGAAGTATAGACCGAATGAACTCTTTCCTCTCCTAAATTGCTTTTAATGTTGGTGTTCTATTCCAACAACAGAAAACAAACCAGAACAGATTCCTCTGTTTCCCCTCCATTAAAATGACTCATCAATGTACCTTTATGATCAATTATTCAATTTCTCACTTCAAAAAGAAAAGTTAATAGCAAAAAAAAAAAAAAAAGCTTTGTCCTCGCAAATCCTTTAAACCAGCAGTTGCAAATGAAGCTGAGCAAGTGTGTAGTTTCTACAGATACCTCTGTGGCTTTAGATCATTGTGATCAGAGACTGGGGAAATGGCTCTGGAGGTAAAATGCTTGGTCAGAAAGCAGGAGCACCTAAATTCAGGTCCCCTTCACACATATTTAAGAAATGGGTGCAATGACACGTATCTGCAATCCTAGTGCTAGGTAGAGAGAGACAGAAGAATCTCTGAGGCTTCCTACCCAGCCTCAGTGAGAGAGCATGTCTCTAGAAACAGGAATGTAATCTATAGAGTAAGGCACCTGCTGTTGACCTTTGATTGCCATAACATTCACTATATACAAAAATAAACTTTCATTAATATAAAATAAAATAAATCAGGTAATCCCAATAACCAATGGGTTTGATTTATTGATTGATTAAAACAGTGTTCCCCCAGAGTAGCCCAAGCTAACTTCAAATCTCCTTTCTCAGCCTCTTAAATGCTGCGATTACATTAGGGGATCACAATGCCCAAATCGGGTGTAGCCTTGCTGAGATGGTGAGGGGATTTTAGGTTTGTGGTCCTTTCTCTCACAGCTCTGAATATGGGAGTGACAGCTGTGCGTTGCTGCTCCTGGTAAATAAAAACATAAAAATTAACTAAGACAATAGGTGTCAAGAACCAAAAGTTTTCTTAAGACTTGTAGAATCACAAAGAATTCACTTGGTTTCTTAATTAATTATTAATAGTATATTTATGAAGTTGAACTTTATTTTACTTCTGTTTTTACTCACTTCTCTTGCAAGGTATAAAGCTTACCTAAGTACATGAGAAGTAACTTAAATGAAACTGTTTCCAGAAGTTAGTAAAGCATATTATCTAGATTGTACTGTATCAGATACATGATAGTTCTCATGATGGTATCCAAGTGATAGCAAGTATCAACACTCTACAATTATGTTTTTTGCTTGGTTCTTAAGCTAACATCTATTTTCCAGTTCTAAGAATACAATTCTTTTGAAATACTATGTAACTTTTATTTAGACTATTTTAGATTGTTTGAACATATCTTTTCTTACATTTTTTATATTCCAGGTGCATTTTATTTATGAACTGAGCTTGGTTTTTTTTATTAAACTAATAAAATTTATTTTAAAATATACAATTCAGTATTGACATTTCTTAAAATCAACAAAATAATTTATATTTAAATGCCTCTTAAATATACATATTATCTTCTGAAGCTAAAACTAATATGCACTCAACCAGGTTTTTTTTTCCTCTTTATTAGATATTTTCTTCATTTACATTTCATATGTTATCCAGAAATTTTCCCTTACTCTCCCGCGTCCCCGCCCTGCTCCCCTACCCACCCCCTCCCACGTAATGGCCCTGGCATTCCCCTGTTCTGGGGCATATAGAGTCTGCATGACCAAGGGGCCTCTCCTCCCAATGATGGCCAACTAGGCCATCTTCTTCCATATATGCGGCTAGAGACATGAGCGCAGGGGGAACTAGATAGTTCATGTTATTCTTCCACCTAGAGGGTTGAAGACCCCTTCCGCTCCTTGGGTACTTTCTCTAGCTCCTACCTTGGGAGTCATGTGTTCCAACTAATAGCTGACTGTGAGCATCCACTTCTGTGTTTACCAGGCGCTGGTATAGCCTCCCACAAGACAGCTATATCAGGTCCCTTTCAGCATTATCTTGCTGGCATA
>CACVCL010021924.1:0-51740 GCA_902729485.2 Mus minutoides | reverse complement strand
GGACACCAGCCTCGGACACCTCTGCCTTCAGAGCCTCCTTTCTCCCTGGGATCACAAGCTGTGCTTGGCCGCCCCGTCTCACAATCCTCTTACTAGAGCGAGTCTTCAGGCTTCTCACAGAATGGTCAATGGAAGAAGACCCTTTCTCTAGGTCTTCCTAACTGTTTTCTCATATGCATGCTCTTCTGAAGCACTTGGCATTGTGGGAGACATGGCTTAGTCACTTGGAACTTTAATGGAACTGCCGTAAATACACAGGAGGGTGACCAGGCCTGCTGTCTTTCAGATCAGTTCAGCTCTGACTTTGACCCTGACAGGAGTCAGGCTACCTCTCCACCTCTGGATTTGCTGACTGAAGCTAAAAGGCCTTGGCGACTGCTACCTCTTCCTTCCTCCAATCACCTCCCTCCTGTGCACACCCAGGCTCCTTTCCACCCTCACCCCAGGGCCTTTACACATGCTGAACTAGTGCTAGACAGCCTTCCCTCACTGTTTCATGGATTCCTGTTTGTGTTTCAGGGTTCAGCACAAGTGTCACTTCCTCCAAGAGATCATCCCCAAAGTCTAGAGTCACCTCAACCCAGTTTCACAGATTGGCCCTTTGTGATCTGACCACAACCAACAACTACATTTGAAATTTAGGTGCTTTCTATCTGTCCATCTCTCCTACCTGCTCTAGGAGAGCAGAGGTTTAGGTGGTACCCTTGGCACCGGATCTTCCATGTTCTAAATTCAGTGGATGAGAGAGGTGGGATGGAGCAAGAGAAAGGAGAAAAGGCAGTGGAAGGAGGACCCAGCCCGCTGGGTGGACACATGCAGAATGCAGGCTCCTTAGGCTTGCTTCTGTGTCTCTTCTGGTTGTGGGTTGTACCTACTCCCATTGTGGGACTCAAATGCCACATGCTCTGAGGGACCTGTGACTGCCCCAGTGGTGGCCTCAACCCTTCCACAGGTGACACCCTGACAGACAAGACAGCTTGCATGAGACACTTGTTTTGTTTGTTGTGCACCCAAACAAACAAACAAAACACAAAACCCTGCCTCCCTCCCTCATCCATTACATGTCAAGTTTAGAAAATGATCCTGTGGGGGTTGGGAGAGCAGTGAGGGACAGAACCCCGCACCCTACTGCTGGGCATGAGACTGGCAGTGTGTAGGCACCGTCTGGCCCTTGTTGAACAGTAAGACTGCAGACATGCTGAGGGTATATGCAAAGACATCCCCAGTGATCTGAGTGGGGGGCTCCTCCACTCTTTCTAAAAAAAACTACAAAGAGAAACAAAACCAAGGGTGAGGGTCACAGAGGCCTTGTCCCAAGGTCACTCTCACCAGGCTACTCATAAAAGCAACAGAACGAAAACCCACAGAGGTCCAAATGAAAGCTGGATAAATAAACTGCATACAGAGTGACAGTGACTTTTGACCATATAACATGATCCACATATATTAGAGGGCCTGAGTCTAGAACTCTGACCCCACCAATACTGGTAAGGAGGTGGGGTGACAGAAACTCTTGCTGGTAGAAAGACACTTTCCTGAGACCACGGTGGGACAGTTTCTTATAGAATTAAACATCCAGCTCTTGGGCATTTCCACAAGGGAGTTGAGGACTTATATGCTCACAAACCTTAGCCTGTAGATATTTACAGATGCTTTTGTCTTAATGGACAGAATCTGGAAGCCACTGACCCCTTTCCGCAGACAAGTGGATAAGTGTACTGTGTACGTGTACACTGCAGTACACTGAGAAAGGATGCTGTGAGGAGACACAGAGGAACCCTGCTAATACGTACTAGTAAGTAAAGAAGCAAGTCTAAGGAGGCACGTTCTGCATGATTCCAGCATAGGATATTCTGGAGAAGCTATGACAGCATTAAGAAGATCATGGTTGCTAGGGCCAGAGGAAGAGATAATTGGCAGAGCATGAGACTCACAAGGTGGTGACATTCTGTGCACTACTATGGTGACAGAGATCATGACACTGTCATGCAAGAACTGTACAGTGCCAAGACTGAGTGAGCCCTGATATAGCATGTATGGAGGACAGTGATCTGTCATGTGACTTCAGCCATGATGACAAATGTGCCACTCTGGCAGGAGATGTTGAAGGTGGAGAATACAGGTGGTAGGCAGAGCCTATGGCCACCGTCTGTGGCATCCTCTCGATTTTCCTGAGAAACTAAAACTGCTCTGAAAAGATTAGATAGGAGCCAGCAAGATTGGTGCAGTGAGTAAAGGTGCTTGCCACCAAGCCCCATGACTTGAACCATGGAATCCACATGGTAGACAGAAGGAACAGACATGCACAAATTTTCATCTAGCTTCCATGCTGTGGCACACTTAGAAACACACACACACACACACACATAAACACACACATACATACACACACACATACATACACACACACATATAAACACACAGATACATACACACATAAACACACACATATAAACACACACACATACACACATATAAACATACACACATATACACACATAAACACACACACATACACACATACATATAAACACACATACAAACACATATAAACACACACACATATAAACACATATACACATACACACATATAAACACACACATATAAACATACACATACACACACATATAAACACACACACACATATAAACACACACACACACACACACACACACACACACACACACATACATTCACCACTACATGAATAAATGTAAAAGTTACTTAAGAAGATAAACTCTGCAGTGTTATCCGTGGATACTTATCAGCGAGGAAATGTACACGGTGTGAGGAAAGGCTGTGCTGAACACAACTCTCTTTATTAAAGTGGTGATGATCAAGAATCCCAACAAAGGCACTGAGTGCCAGACACCACACCAAGGCTCTCCAGCCTGCTCACTCCTCCCACATTCCTCCATGGCAGATGTAATGATGCGTCCATTTAACAGATGAGAAAACCAAGGCACGAGGAGGTTAGAAAACATACCAGCATCTCAGGAAAACAAAAACCAAGCCAAACCAAGAAACCAAACCCGAGTATATTGGGCCCTATGTGCCTGCTCCTCGTTGCAGAGACAAGCTGCCAGCCAGAGGTATTGAGGTGCCAACAGGGTCTTAGAACATGTGACTGCATGTAGGAATTTAAATAATTTAAATTACATTTGACCTCTCATAGTCACACATCCTGCATCTGTGCATTCTACCAAGCATAGATGGAAAAATCTCTGGGGGGAAAAAACCCTCGCCCGCACCGGCTGTACAGTGCAGTGGGCCCACTGGAGACCCAGTGCTGCCAGGGCATTAGGTGGGTGTCATAGGTCACCCAAAGATAAGGATACCATACAGGTCCCAGGGCAAGCCTACCCTACTTCATCTAAGGTACTTGTACTTTTGTGGGTTTCAGTCTGCATGAAGGTATGAAAACCAATCATGATGCCAGTCCTTCATGAGGCCATGGGAAGGAAAGATGAGAGGGGCGGTGTCATGAAGAACTCTGGCTGGGGGTTCGGGGGAGAACGAGGCTGTGGGTGCAGCCTCACAGATGCAGGTGAGCTGAAGGGGTCAGCACTGAGGCTGTGGCTGGAGAAGCAGGCGGGAATGTTTGCTGGGCTCTGTCATGGTTAAGTGGCAGCAGAAGGTATGAGCACATCCTCCTATATCTGCACCACAAGCAGTCATTGTACAACGAACCAGAGCTTCCCAGGGCTGTGTGAGAGCCTCTTCAAACAGCAGGGAGTGCGGGGAGACATGCGTACGCACAGCGTGGACAGTTCTCACTGCACGTGGACCTGATGGGTGAGAACAGCGGGTCCAAGTGGGGAAAGAAGCAATGGATAGGAAGAAGGTTCCATGATTGCAATCCTTTTTTTGTCTTGGCTTTTTGAGACAGGTCACATGTAGTCCAGGCTGACCTCAAATTCTTGGTGTAGTTGAGGAGGACTGTGAACTTCTGGTCCTCCTGCTTCCACTTTCTAGGTGCTAGGATAGCAGGCATATACCACCGTACCCAGTTTATATGGTGCTGTACATGGAACTAGGGCTTCCTGCATACTACTGAGCATTCCACCAGTGGACCGCATCCCCAGCCAATGATATGAAAATATTAGCAGCACACAAGCCCCCACGGGAGCTTTGTTTGGCTTATTCCTTGAACCCTAGCATTACTCTCTGTGTGTGTGTGTGTGTGTGTGTGTGTGTGTGTGTGTTAAAGCCTGGTAAATAGTTGGCCCTCAATAAACATTACTTGAGTGAATGGCTCTGGTTCTATCATCCTCTGCACAATCCTGACACAAGGAGGGGCACAGGGTTACCCAGTTTTCTGGTTACTGCACAAAAGTGAAATGGCCAACATTTCATCATGGGTGGGTGAAGGGACCATGAGGCCCCGCCCACTCTGAGGAGTGACGGGCAGCTAATGGATAATATGTGTATATTGGGGGTGGGGTAGGGGTAGGGGTTATATCCTTCAGTGGTGTATGTGTCAGTAGGTTCCCCTTGCTCAAACTTATACCCCCACCAGGCTTATACAGAAGAGCTTAATGAAATGAATTGGACCACAAAAAAAAAAAAAAAAAAAAAAACAACCAAAAACACCATGAAAGTGTGTGAGGCTCATCTGTTGCTCCCTGCTTGAGAGTCTGCAAATCTAGAAGGCCAGGAACCTTGCAGGTAAGACTGTGGGATAGTTACAGAGCATCACAAATGATGAACTTTATGGGGTTTCCTCACAGGACTGACTTTGCAGGGACCACGGTGGTGAGTGCCGGGTCTGATCCCTTGGTGGGATCCAGGGGCAGGTTACCTACCTCTTGATGCATTGTAGCTCTTAGGCAAAGAATGAGGACCGTGACCCATCTTCAACAGACTAGACAGGGGCTGAGACCTTGTGGCATTGGGTCCCCTTGCATGTCACCCACATCCCAGGACAAGAGAAGGGTACTCCGTCTTCCCTCACTGACAGGCACACAGCAGCGGGTTGGCAGATTCACAGATATCTGGGGGCAATGTTGGCATCAGAGTCCTTTGTCCTGAGCTGGCTTCCTGTAGGCTGCAGATCCCTTTGGCAGATTCCCATGCCTTACCAACCCTCCATGCCCCCCCCCCCCATGGTTACATTCCCCACAGCCTCATGGTGGGGTCCTGGAGGCCTGGCCTCAGGCCACCACTACCGGAGTCAGAAAATGATTGCAATCTCTACTCGGTGTGCTAGCCACCTCTGGGTTTCTAAGGTACGGCACGTCCCATGTACCCCATTAATCCTTACAGCAAGCTGGGAGGTGGATAAATATATCACCACTACATATATGAGGAGGTTTGCACCTCCTGTTCACACAAACACTCCCAGGACACCTACAGGATGCAGGCACTGCAGGTAAGGTGCAATCACGAAAAGCAGAGCTCAGAGCTACCAGGGACGTGTACTGAGCACAAGCTACCTGGTAAGCTTGCTGGATGCCTGCCCTGTTGTGACTGGTAACTCCTGTACTCTGCACTATGAGGTCCATTCATCAACCCCTCCATCTGTCTCCAGAGCCTGGAAATGCTCACCTTGACCGTGGCTTAGAGAATCTGCAGCTTGACAGGCAGAATTGATAATGTCCAGGCACACGCAGTGGTACCCCAAAGGGGCTAGTAGATGAATAGGTGCCAGGCAGTGTGAGCAATGGGAGATGCCCGTGGCAGCCAGGCATGGCTCTCTTGAGGATTAAATGCTAGAACGGGGCTATGACAGATGAATAGGAGTTTGCCAGACAAACCAATAGATGCCTAATCCAGGACTATACATCCTGATGTTCTATTCTCTCAACAAGCCACACAGACCTCACAATGGTCACAGGCAGAAGGAGAGAACCTCAAGGACACAGCTGTTATCTGCTTCCTAGGGTCAGATTTTCCATCAGCTCTGAAATGTTTGGACTTTTGCCTCATGGCAGGTTTGGGCCATCCTTGAGGTGCTGTGCTACTTATGGGAGTCTTCAGGAGTGATATGGCATCTCATCATTCAGATTGTCTAGTTTGCCTCTATCCTCAGCTATATACCTGAGGAGGTATATACCAGCAGAGATCTTAGTTATTACTTCCCGGTCATTGCTTCCCATTCCTCCCATCTCTCTCCCATTTCCTCCTGTATCCAGCTCTAGCCTTTAATATCTGTGGATCTAGTTTTCCATTTACAAATTGGAACTAATATTGACCAGTAGCTCTGAGTGCGGTGCTCAGTAAATGCACAATGTGACCCATGGGGCTGTTGCTGGGGACCACACATGCTGTGGCCATCACCTCAGAAGCTGTGCAGGGAGGGCTGGCATTCTAGCATCTACATTGGGTGGCTGTCCATCAAGGTCCTCACTCCCCATCGCACTGCCTGCTCCCTCTGGCTGTGCCTCGGAAAAATACCACTGCAAAGCCCATTTGAAAACATTGGTGGCAACACATCAAAAAAGATATACCTTTGTCTTGTATTTATCTCATTTGCTTGAATTATAATTGTTTAAATTTTGGAAACATGTATAATTATTTAAATTTTGGAGCACGCGCGCGCTCACATCTACGTGCAGGTTCCTGAAGAGGCCAGGAGAAGTTGTCAGAAGTGAACACCATCATTGGAGATAAGCAGCAGCCCCAACTCCAGTGCTTGGGGAAAGCTGTCAATCATACCTTCCTGTGTTCAGGGCGGCAGACGGGAAGTGATGCCCACCTGGAAAACCATGGAACTCCATCCCTCTTTGTGGGTGGAAGAGGGGCGCACATGAAATCATCTGGACCAACCCCAGCTCTTCCACAGATTTTATGGACAGGGAAAGAAAAAATAGGCTGAGGCCTGAGTTTAGCCACTTGTAAGCAGCCAGAGGAAGAAATGTCTTAGGACAAAGCCAGCACTGGAGAACAGGCCTGAGTGGGTGACTCAAGCCACTGCACTCACCTGGGTGATGCCCCCACATATTGCTTTGCAGTAGTGTGAGCCAACACAGACATGCTTGCTTAAGCTACTTTGTGTGTGACCCAGCTACAGGAACAGAAAGTGCTCCATTAAATATGGCCCTTAAAGGACTTACCAGCAATTTAACCCCCCAACTGATTCAGTCCCTTTGTGAGCATGGCCCTGATAAGCTACTGCCTCATTGAGATAACAGGCATGACTATCACTTGGTTTGGCCTTTTGGGCAAGGAGACTGACCCAGGCTCTGAAGAGCATTTCTAAACAGGGAGGGACCAGCTAGCTTTCAGGAATGCATTTGAAGGGGATGTTGGGAGCAGGGTATGATCAAGACAACATCTGGGTCTTGATCCTGTGTACTCATGATGAAAGACAGCTGGTGAGAACCAGTTTTATGGTTTCCATGTGGACCATCACCCAAAGGCTCATGATTTGAAATTTTCTTGGTCTCTAGTATATGGTGACTTTGAAGTTGAGGATGTGGGGCCTGATCAACCTTTGAGGGCTATACCCTCCAGTGGTTCTGCTGCACTCTCTTCGTGTCCTGGTCAACAGCTTGTGAACAGATAGAACAAGTGGCTATTCCACACTCTCACCACCATGGATGGAGCCTCACACTGTCTGTCTCTCATCACCATGAATAGAGTCTCTTCACTCTACATGCACCCCCCCAACACACACACATACACACAGACCCCTTGCTGAAACCTTGAGATAGCTCATTTTTGCCAGGGAGTCACCCTAAAAGAGGTGACAGATCCCACAGCCAGGCCTCTCCCCTGAGCTCTGCACCACTGAGGACCCATTTGCCTGGTGGACATGCCAGAGCCTCCCTCTCAGGATGCTTGGAGGAGGTCAGGTTTGTATTCTAGCACAAGCAGGGAACTGACAGGAAGAAAATCACTCTCCAGTGTCAGCGCAACAAGTGAGCTCCCGGGAGCAGATGGGTTGTGAAGAGGCCCAGAACAAAACAGATTATCTTCAAGACGGGCACTGAACAAGCAGAGTGAAGCTGTGGGTTTTGCCGAAAGGACTCTTGGAGAGTAAATGCTACAGGCATCCTGTGAGGACTCAAATGGCTGCTCCACCTCCCTGTGAGGAGCCAGCTCTGAGCTCTGCTTGCAGCCTGAGGGAAGGATGTGTAGTGTGTGTCGTGTGTGTGTCGTGTGTGTGTGTGTGTGTGTGTGTGTGTGTGTGTGTGTGTGTGTGTTGGAGGGATATATGTTCACAGCCCTGCAGGGCCAGAATGCCAACCAGGATGCCAGAGGGCTTATGCCAGCCCACTCGCCATTTTCCAGACTGCTTTGGGGACAGTTCTGACCAGAGTGGTGTTTTCTCCTAATGTGCTCCCAGGAGTGTCCTAGGGTCTAGCTTTGGGCGTTCATGCCTATCCCATCCCCCAATATCACATGACCCTGAGCATCACATGACCCTGAGCATGAGGGACAGCACAGGATTGAGATGACAACCTGTGAGACTGACCTCTGAGGAGCTGAATGTTCTGTTCCCTCACGGATCCCTTCTTTAAGCCCTGGTGAGAAGCTTCCCATTTCTAAAATCCACCTGGAGGAGCTAGCTGCCTTCAGTCAAAGGATCTCATCTGGGGCATTGTGACTTTTAGTGACCTGTCAATCCTCCCCATGCTCTGTCTTCTTCCCCTGCATTCTGATCCCTCTGTTGGAGCCAAGGTTAACCCCAACGGAGGTGGGGGAATAAGGATATCTAATGTCTCTTGGATCAAAGGCAGAATCCTGCTTCTCCTGTGCCTGCAGGAAAGTGCAATCTGTAGGGACAGCAAGTGCCTAAGAGAGGGACAGTACCTTGGCAAACCCCGTGGGGATCTAGGACAAGTGTCACCAATTGGGTTTCATTTGAACCAGAGAGCGGTTAACAGTCTCTCTGCTGAAGGCACTGTGCTAGCTGAGCATACATCTACTGAATGCCCCCCACAACCCTGTCTCATAGATGGGTAAACTGAGGTAGTCATTATTTCTACCCCTTTTGATAAATGCATTCAAAATCATGTGGAGTGCGGTTCACTTCAGGAAAACATCTAGTTCTGAGATATTGGGGTGAGGATTCACTATAAATCCTCCTGTGATGGGTTGGTTTAGGCATAAAGAGTACTTCTGGAATCCTTATGTGTTGAGAGTAGGTGCCCAGGGCAATGGCGTCATGTGGGGCTTGGGAAGTGACCTTCCATCTCCTGAGACTCTGCTCTCATCTACTGGTGGATTCAGGATTCAATGACCTTTGGGTGAGGTGGGGCCTGATTGGAGCAGTGGGTTGCTAAAGGACGTGCCTCTGAGGGATGTAATTAGTCCATGGCCTCTTCCTCTCTGTGTTTTTCTGCTTCCTGGCTACCATGAGGTGTGCAGCCTCATCTCTCACATCCTCCCTCTGCCAGAACAGAGACTCACCACAGACCCACTGCAGTGGAGCCAAGCCAACCATGACAGACGTGTCTCAAACCATGAGTCAAAATTAGTTTTTCCACCATTAGGATGTTTTATTTTGCTCTATGTTGTTGTGATAAGAACCATGACCAAAGAGGAAGGACAAAGTTTATTTCAATTTGCAGGTTATAGTCCATTATTGAGGGAAGTCGGGACAGAAGCAGGAGCTATGAAGGAAGCTTCTTATTGGCTTGTTCCCCTGGCTTCCTCATCTACCTTTCTTACATAGCCGAGGCCCACCTGCCTAGGCATGGCATCACCCATAGTAGGCTGGGTCTTCCTGGGTCAATTAGCAATAAAGAAAATGCCTCACAGACAAGCTCACAGGCCAGTCTGACAGAGGCAATCCCTTAACTGAGGCTCCAAACACCTTTGGGCTGTGTCAAGTTAACCAGCTGAAGCTAACTAGCAGACTTGATTCTATCGGTTGTGTGTGTGTGTGTGTGTGTGTGTGTGTGTGTGTGTGTGTGTACAACAAGAAACTGCTCAGCACACTGACTATCACACCCATTTTACAAATGAGGATACTGAGGCCAGAGGAGGAGCTTGGAATGTTAGAGAGGCAGGATTAGGGAGCTGGCTTCTGAATGCACGGAGTGCTAGGAAAACAGTCTGGGCCTGACACATATATGTACCATGTCCCAAAGATGCACATGGAAGAGTTGAAGCAATGCAGAGACTCTTAGTCCTTTCATCTCAGGGATGAAAAGGCACAGAACTGGGAATGGTCCCCCAGCATCCTCCATAGAAAAGTGGAACACCTTTCTCAAAGTGATGCTCTTAAGGTTCATAGAGACTGAGAACAGATGGGAGATTTGATGATAAAACAGGAAAGGAAAAGGCCACCGGAGCTTATAGAGACCTCCAGTTATCATTTGGGTGACGTTGGGAGTAATCACAGGCAGTAGCTAACATTTAGTAAAAATGCTTCCCACAAACTGAATTTTATATATGTATGAATAATGAATATCTTACATATTCATTATATTATATATTAAACATTAATTGATAATATTTAATATATTCATTACATAATTAAAATAGTTCATTGAATAATTAATATTATATGGAGTCTTTTAAAATTTATGTATATGTATATATATATAAAATCATTAAATTCTTACCATGACCCCAGAGAGGAAGGTATTAAATGCTGTTTCCATTTTCAGTTCATCACCTTCCTGCCTCTAGTCTCAGTTTTTCCAATTATGATTGAGGCCAGTCCATACCTACTGATCGAGTGGGTTCACAAAACATCCAGAAGATGATGTGTGAAGACAATGTATGTAGACTTTCCTGTCAAACATGGACAGAACGCCCAAGTGGATAGATACTGCCATTGCCAGCAGAGGTCTGGTCTCTAAGGAATCTGGCCTGAAGCTTCTCTCAAGCCACACACATCATAAGGGGCATATCTTCCTCACAGCACTTCTGTACAAACAGCAAGGCAAATGGAGCTAGGGACGTAGCTCAGTTGAGGGAGTCTGTGCCCAGCATGCACAAAGCTCTGGGTTGATTTCCCTAGCACCCCATGAACAGGGCATGAGGACACATGCCTATAGCCACATTACTTGGGAGGTAAAGGCAGGATGAGCAGAGTTCAAGATCATCCCTTGGCTACATAAAAAACTTAAATCAAGCCTAGAACACAAACTCTGTCTAGAAAATAAAAAACTGGAAGAATTTCATGCATGTTAGTTATAGGTCTGTCTCTGTGGGTTCGTGTCAAAAGCTCTAGGTGCGAGAGACAGAGAACTTGCTCTCAGAGATGTTAACACAAGCATTCTTCCACAATGGGTGTCCTGACCCTCAACAAGTCACCTCTGGCCACCTGATTCCAGTAACCACTTTACAAATCCCCCAACTACCAACGTGCTAAGACTGGGCTGTTAATTTTCCCTGACACCAGACTCTCTGGATAGACTCCTGAATGGATGGACACATAGAGAAGACCTGATGGGGGGCATTGCCCCAAAGCCTGCAGTGGGAAAGGGCAAAGAGAGCAGCTGTGGTCTTGATCATCACCATATTGCTATGGGAACCAACCAGAGGATCACACTGCCAGCCGTGGGTCTGGGGAGAGCAGGTCTGTGACCCAAAATGGTCCCGTGTGCCCCATATGAGGGTTCCCTCAATGCAACTAAAGAGTTTTGGGTCTTCCTGTGAAACAAACCCTTGGGCTGATGGGATGTAGCCTCATGTATTTTGTATGGTCCACCCCATAGGCCACCCAGAACCTCTACCAGAAGCCTGAGGCTAAGCAGACAAGGACTTTGGCCTGAACTAGAGAAAAGATTTGAGACCCACCTTTGCTTCTGTGGAGTTTTGAGGGGTTCAAGGCATCCTCTCAACACTTCAGCCGTCTCAGCTGTGCGGTGGGAATAATATTGACTTAGTGGGGCCAGTGGTCTAATTAAATAAAATAACCACTGCCCCAAAATACAGTAACTTGATTTCCCCCACACTTAGAGAGGCGCAGGCTAAGTAAAATTAAAACAAAACAAACAGAAGGAAACACTGGGTGAGCCACACTAACACTGTCAAATAGGAATACTTTTAAAAGAAAGGGAGCTTCTAGCTTTGATATCACGGAAGGATGATTTAACACAGACAGAGCAAGAAAGCAGAGAGACGGGAGAAAGGGAGGCTCCTGATCTCAGCTTCATGCAACAGTCCCTACCATCCCCATCTTTTCTTCTTTGGCTTTTAGCCGTGGACTAGTTCACCAGCTACAGGCCAACGTCACACTGTCCTGGCTTGGTTGCCGAGCAACCGCTAAGATGCTTTGCTTTGACACATGGAGAGCCTTGTGGATGTTGGTCTGTCTGCACACACTTTCCCAGCCTTGGGCTTTGTAGGCAGAACCCACAGCAGGTGTTCAATAAAGGAACAAGACAGAGGAGGAAAGAACATCCCAGATGGAGGGAAGCTAGTTAAGAAGGGCTTGCAGAGATCAAAACAGTACACTAATAACCATCCCCTACTCCTGGAAAATCTTCTTGCTAAATCGCAGGGCAGGCCTGAAGACTAGGGTGGGGCACTCACATTCCAACAGTAACATTGACATCGAAAGAATACTGTGCTCCTGTCAACAATAAAGAGGCACTAAGGGGATCCAAGGCCCAGTGACATTGGTCACAATATGAGATGGACACGCTGGATCCTCAAAAGAGGTCTCTAAGATCAAGAATACTGTGTTCAACCCACAGAACACCCACCTCCCTCAGATGTTCTTTCCTCTGTGTGTGTACCTGCTGGAATGCTGCCCAAGTGACTGAGAGGCAGATGGAGAGAAGAAGAGATGCAGACATGACTCTCCACACTTCCATCGTGCCCTGCAAAAGCAACTATCCATTTCACAGAAGAACAAACTGAGGCTTCTGCAGCTTGTCTTTGCCATAGTCACTTCCTCACAGGCGCTCTATTGTGGCTCTGAACTCTCTCCTCTCTGATGATTGACGGGTAAGTCAGTGAGTGCCCACTTATCCCTGGAGATCAAAAGTGACTTTGGTGGGTGCAGGGCCTGCCTGAATGACCGAGTGCTGAGCAGAGAGATGAGGAATGTTTGGCTGCTAGAGGAAAAGTATTCACCTACAGACAGGACATGTCGCCTGGTTATGTAATCCAATAAGCCCAAACTCTAAAATGTCTTAGGTGCTAACATGACATTTAAAAGGTTTAGATTTCAGAGCATTTTGGATTGGAGGTTTTTGGTCTATGCAATCATTTACAAATTAAAAAAAAAAAAGGCCCACACCTTGGTTACCACACATTTTTATACGAGGAATTCTGAAGCTGTACAAGGGGCCCAACCCACTTTCAGAAAGACTGTGGATGGTGTGTTTAAAACTCCAACCCATAGCCACCTGCTCAGCCACTCCTCTGGTCACTGAATTCCCAAATACCAAAATGGGAGCCAGGCATGCAAGAAGGGCTGGAGTATCTGCTGATCCTTGACTGAGCTGTTTGCCCACATGTGGGGCACTTCGTGAAGACCTGATCAGCACTGGCCAAAAGAGAGAGTTCCCTTTTTAAAATGTGAATGTGTACGTGTGTAGCATATGTGTACATACATATATATGTATTTAAGTATGGGGATGCATGTTGTGGGGACACATGGTAAGTGTGCATGTAGGAGGGCTCATGTGCTTGTGGGATGGTGTGTATATATGTGTGTGTGTGTGTGTGTGTGTGTATGTGTGTGTTTGGGTGCGTGTACATGCCTGCAATGCACATGGGAGCCTGAGGCTGATATCAGCTCTTCTTTCATGGTTCTCCACTTTTTAACTGAGGCAGTCTCTCTCAACAAGCCCAGAATTTGCTGATTCAGCCACTCTAGCTGGCCAGCTTGCCGCAGAGATCCCCCCCCCCCACTCCTCTTGATCATCACTGGGTGGCTGCCACACCCATTTGGCTTTTATGAGGCTGCAAAGAATATGAACCCAAGCCCTCACATTAGCTCAGCAAACACTCTATCCACCAAGCCATCCCCCAGGCCCTGTTCTGCTGACCTGGGAAGCACAGCCATCCTTTTGCATCTGCAGGTATGCACCACCGTACCCAGCTGGAATATATCCTCTAGAATACAAATGTCAATACAGGTACTGAGGAAACCTGGACCCAGCCATTGGCTGGTTGTGTGGCTTCTGGAAGTTTTTGTGTTCTGGAAGCCCAGGTGTCTCATTTGCAATATGGGGTGGGGGAAATTCTACCTCCCCTATTTACAGAGTGATGGGCATAGTAACTGCACAGAGAGTCATATCACAATAGAAGGATTCCAGGTCATAAGTCCCATGTAGTGTGTTCCTAGGACTACCGCATTAGGCTCCTCATTTCGCTGGTTTCTAGAGTGTGTGGCCCAATATCGGGGGGTGAGGGGAGGAGAAAAACAAGAAGCCTATGTGTCTAGGAGAAGATATGGGCCCTACAGCTGTCCTCAGTACCAAACAGCTTGCTTTGATATCATCCCATGAGAGACACTTCTGTCCCCACACAAGCTCCGCTATTCCCATAACATCCTAAGAGAGGCAATGTTCAGGTTGCTCATGAAGACAAACAGCTGCTTTCTCTAGACACACACCATATTGAAAATTGAACATGGGCCAAGTCCACACCACTTGGGCCCAGTATCGAGGCCCTGTGGAAGTCTCCAGGGTTACTGTGTGCCAAGACTTGGGAGCTTCCAGGAGAAACTGATAACTAGAGAATGTCGTGACTCAATTCCTCTGCTCTAGACTTGGACATCAAGGCAGTGTATAATGATTTCCAACCTCTGAAACTTCAAACCAGTGAGCCAGGGCAGGCAAAATCCCCCGAGTCATATAGTGCCTCACTCCGGTTCCTCAGTGCCTAGACACTGCTCAACATAAGAGAGACTTTTAGAGTGTTCATATGCACACATGCATGTGTGTACATGTGTGCGTGTGTGCATTGTGAGTGTATGTGTTGGCTTGCTCTATAAATAGAGTCTAATATCAACTAGAGGGGAAAGGCATTTTTTATACAGATCCCTTCTTAATCTAAAACTGCTACCATTCAATCCTTGCTTTACAACTGAGAAAGCTGAAGTCTAGTGATGAAGTTTAACAGCTGACAAAAAGATCAAGATTGAACCGAGTTCATCCAACCTTATTCTATGTCACTGAAGTAAGACATAGATGGATCCTCTTTTGAGAGATTGGGGGCGGGGGAGCATTGAACTCTAGTTTTTTATTAATTAAAAAATATGCATATTTTTAGAAGACACAAAGCCTCAAATTGCCGAGCAAACAAAACCCAGGCCAATGTGATTCTGCTTTCTGCTCAAAGGATGGGCAGAGTCGCCTCATAGATGCGGGTGTTGGATGCTGCCTTGGCAGAGCACCGGCGAAAGCTGCCGCCTTATTCCCTGCCTCTTTCCCCAGTATCACTCATTAATTTCTGTTCTGTGGGCACTGGGGCTTGCCTGCTGCAGAGAAGTCATCTGGCCCTGTTGCCTTTGCTATAGCAGGCTAAAAGATGTTCACAAGGACCCAATAAGAAGCAGATGATGGAGACTGACTGGCCATGCTCTCCCTGGGGGATCCCTGGGTCTGCAATGATTCTCTTCACAATGTCCAGAACATCTTCCAGTATAGACATCTTGGCTGGCTTGTATGATTCCTGGGATGCAAGTTCCTGGAGCTTCTGAGGCCACAGTGGGAAACTCTCCTGGTCCCTGCTCCCTGCCTCCAAAAGCTCATGAGAATCAAGTACACAGGGTCAGTCATAGGCACAGTTATTGAATGAATGAATGAACAAGTGAGTGAGTGAATAAGCTATATTGAATCCTTTTTTAAATTATTTACTTTTATGTGTATGGATATTTTGCCTGCATGTATATCTGTGCACCACACGCATGTGTAGCATATCCAGAAAAGGGCCTTGGATCCTCTGGAACTGGAGTTACAGAGGTGGTTATAAAACACCATGTGGGTGCTGGGAATTGAACCTGGGTACTCTGCAAGAGCAGTCAGCACTCTTAACTGCTGAGCCACCTTTCCAGCTCCAGAGTTTATGAGAAAAGGGCCAGCAAGGCAGCTCAGGGAGCAAAGATCTGAGGACTCAAGCTTTTTCCTGGATCCCACGAAGTGGGAAGAGAATGAACTCTTCCCAGGGTATCCTCTGACCTCTACACTCACAAAATAAGTAATTAAATACACGGAGAATAAATGAAAAGATATTATTATCAACTCTAAGATCTTTTATTCTTTTCTCTTACTTTCCCTGCCCCCTAATATGAGGAATAGGAGTAAGAGAGGTGCTTAGGGGGAAAAGCCAGGTGCCCTTGAATGAACAGGCGTGAGTCTTTCAAGGGAGAGTTACTAGAGCTGCAGAGTCTTAATGTCCTCATTGGGTAAGTTTTCTTATTAATAGAGATGGTCACTTGCTCCTCCTAGCTCAAAGGCCAAGAGATCAAGAGATGGACATGTGTTCTTAGAACTCAGAGGTCAACACTTGTCTTCCCCACCCCCCACAAAAGAGGGAAAACTAAAACCAAACAAACACAAGCAAAAACCACCCCAAACCCAAACAAACCCTACCCCCATCTGCTCGTGCCCCACCTGCTCGTGTTAACCATGTTAACTCTGCAATGGTTCAGAGAAGCTTCCCTGAGCTGTGATGATCTTGTGGGCGTCAGACACCACAGAAAGTGGTGGAAGCCATCCTCACCTGAGGTCAAGACACGTGGTGGGTAAGAACAGGCCCAGCAGAAGCAGAGAAAATGAAATCTCCTACCAGCCTCCAAAGGCTCCCTTGTGCACCTGGGAATTTCTCCAAGGGTGGCTGAGTGGCTACCTCTAACTGGTCCTTACTTGTGACCCTGTGACCCCAAACAGACCCTAGCTTCCAGGTATCTATCTGTGAGTGGCTGCAGACTTCCGGGAGGGGTTGGGCAGGGAACTGAACTCCAGTCCTCTTTAATAACTTAGTCCTTTTAATGGTGACACAAAGTTTTCAAGTCTGGGATGGGAAGTATGCTCCTGGTGACAAAGTTGTCAGACACAGTGTCTGGTGTCCTCGAGGACATGGACACTTGGCGCATGTTTTACAGCCCCTTGTAGTGACAAAGTATGATGCTCCCGTGAAGGAGAACATGCCAGTCTATAAACCGGGTTGGTGCAGCCTCCTCCAGCAGGTATCTGACATCTCCCACGTACATCTCTTGCTCCAATGTGGGAGTTCACAGGGACAGATGGACAGCACTCCTCACTTTGGAAGACAAAAAATTTAATGGTTGTCCAGGTACATGCCAAAGTTTGGTCTTTCCTTTGGGTCAGTCTGAACCTGTGTTTATTTTTAAGCAAATCATGTTCTTGTCCTTTCCCATGGCAATGAGATCTTCAAGTGAAACCCCGTTAGTGAGGAGGCTGACTATTCCCTACCTTTTTCCTCTCAGAGGAACTTCTCAAGTGGGGCACTGGGTAGAGCCAGCTCCCTCTTGTGAGCCAGTCGTTAGGATGCATTAGGATGTAGTAATGTTAGGATGCTGACACTACGAGACCAGGGGTGTGCGATATCTGCTCCCAGCTGCACCCCCAGAGACAGGCACAGCAGCTGGTACATAGTAGGCATTCAGCAAATGCTCTTTAGGTGGATGAATGTACTCAGGTTGTTCTCTGTGCTGCTCAAAGGCCATCTGTATGAGACTCCCAGTTCTCTGCCGCCAACACTGCCCAGCGCACCTGCCAGGGTGGAGCATGTGTGCGTTCATTTTTAACCTTTTGTTTGGCAATAACTACAGATTCACAGGGGTTGCAAGGAAATGAACAGAGAAGACCATGCATTCTCCCCTGGCCTCTCCCAAAGTTATCATCTTACTGAGAGTGAAGCACCAAAGTCAAAAAACGGGTGTGGTCACAAGGAGACATCACTGTGGCCCAGGCTCCTGCTCCGTGTCTGTTGGAGCACATGTACCTGTAGACTAAGGGAATGTTACCATGCTACCTGTGCATAACCAAGGCACCACACTGCCCTTGTGAGATTCTTCCCCGGCCAGTCCTTAGAGCTAAATATCCCTCACCCCAGTCACCAGAGTTCAGTCCCCAGTCCCTGCAATCACCAAATCTATTCTTAGGTCACCTGGCTAGCACTAACAAAAGCAAAGTGTGTCCATGGGAAGCATTTTGGGACGTTTTTACTCTGAGAGTCACCTAGGCTGTTGCATATGTCAGGGGTTTGCTCCTTTTCATTACCGGGTAGTATTCTACTAACTAGGCATGCCATTGTTGTTTAATTCACATTTGGGGTTAATCCAAGTAGATACTGCTGAATGGCTCCAGTATAATGATCCTTAGTGTGGAAACTGCTCAGCTGAGTATACAGTTAGGGTCCAAATCTTATCATTCTGTCTCTGTCTCTGTCTCTGACTCTGTCTCTCTCACACACACATATATACACATAGAAAATAAAACACACTCACACACCCAAACCAACACACACACATATACATACAAATCACACACACACTCACACAAACCAAAGCACTAACACAGGCATTCACACACACACACACACACACACACACACACACACACACACACACACACACACACACACACACACACACACACACACACACACACACACACACACACACACACACACACACACACACACACACACACACACACACACACACACACACACACACACACACACACACATACACAAAAAATCCCAAACACATTTCAGTCCAATGTGAAAAGCTGTCTCTGTCTTCCTTTGGATTCTTTTGGACAGCTCTGCACAGCCAGAGACCTGTGAGCACAACCAAGACCTAAAGGAGATGGCTTCCACCTTTGAGGCCAGGGGCAATGTTGCTAATTGTGAGACTGAAGGTATCCGTGGCCTCCAGAGGCACTCAAGACCTTCAGTATCCACACCCTATCCAGTGGGGCCTCGGGACTTCTCTTTCCCATTTCTTAGATGTTTAGATAGTGTGGCTTGCAGGTGGTGTACTAAGATTTGATGTGGTGTTAATTCTGAGTGTGGTACTTGACTGTCCAGGAGTGTTCACCCCTAGCTCTGCCGCCACTACACAAATGAACTCGGGCTAGAGAAGGGATGAGACTCTGCATGGAGCAGAGACAAGCATTCTCAGCTGAGGTCCCCATAACTGGGCCTGGAGCCAGCACCTTCTCCCCACACAGAAAATCACCTGGCTCTGCAGAATGGTCTTCACAGCCTCAGCAGACCATAAACCAGTGAGGGAGCCATCCACGACCAGGGAGACAGACCCTCAGCTGTGTGCTGACCTATAGACTGTGGATTCAAAGGTTCTAACAGACATGTGCACAAGCTGGTCTGGTGCATATTAACAGCCGATCTGTCTTGCAGAGGCAGGAGGAAACACCGAAAGAGGCTCTCAGGATTGATCTGCAGACTGGAATCCAGCATACTAGATTCCCAGAAATGTTCCCTGGTTCTAAGCCTGATCCTGCGACCTGCTCTGAGCAAAATGCTCCTGCAACTTCTGTCAAAAACAGTTTGCATCTTAACACAGCAGTGGGTGACACACTCAGGGCAGGAAGCAGCCTCCTCCCGGACTCACCCACTATGGCTCCGTGTTTGCAGATAAAAATACCCTCTCCTCCTCTCCACTGTGGAAGCTGTCCAGGGTCAGCCGCCTACACACTTCCACGCAATTTCTGACTCTGGTTATAAAACCTTGGCCCCAGATATAGAACACAAGGGGATTTCATAGGCATGTGTCCCAGCATAGCCTCAGCTATTCCTGAAAACCTTTTGGGAAATTCACCTTCAGGCTTTGAACACAGTCTTCAAAGTCCTACTCCAGGCATCAAATATCTATGGGGGGGATGATTTTTTTCTCTCTGTGTCTCTGTGTCTCTCTCTGTCTCTGTGTCTCTCTCTGTCTCTGTGTCTCTCTCTGTCTCTGTGTCTCTCTCTGTCTCTATGTCTCTGTCTCTGTCTCTCTGTCTCTGTCTCTGTCTCTGTCTCTCTCTCTGTTGTTCTCAAGTCTTGCTGCCATGTTTCCTGGTCATCACCTCTGGACACCCCTAGCTTTCCCAACCCAGGTCATCACTGCCTGGTCTTGACCAGAGCTCAGCCTGCTCTGTCTCCTGGCTATTCTTCTACCCATCCTCACCTCTGCCCTTAAATTTAGTTTCTCTAAAGGTGGCTCAGATCTCACACGTTCATTTCTGAGCCCCTCACTCATGGCAGCCCTCTCCTTTTTAGCTGACACCACATGGACTCCTGAGCAGGTGGCACTGCTAGCCAACAGTCAGACCAACTCTCCCATGGTAGGTAGAGGCTGGGAAGTCATCCTGTGAGCTAAGCAAGCTGGTGATAACTAATGTTGAAAGGGAGACCAGGACCCCAGCACATGGAGCTCTCATGACCATGTTTTAAAACAGCGATGTTGGATGATGCTAACAACTATTCCATTTGTTAAATCTCTAAGACGTGCTGGGCCCTGAACCCGTGGTTAAGTATAACCCTTCTACACATGATGAAATTAGGGCACAGATAAGGGAAGTATGGAGTCCAGGGTCACACAGCTAATTGGTACAGCAGAGATTTGAAGTGAGGTTCCATGCCAATGACCACAGCTCCTCAAGCCGACCTTAGATCCTGCTCTAGGCACTCTCCCATCAAACCTTTTCTAGGCCCCCCCAGACAGTTTCCAGGCTCCCCTTTGCCCACTCACAGTCCACCACCCACTGGCCTTGAGTGGGTCCATCATGCTCATCACTTCCCACATCTTTCCAGAACAGAGCCATAGTCTCCATCAGAGTGTGCGTCTTCCTGGCTCTTGATGTGCAAGTCACCTCACTCTCTGCATCAGATTCGTCATCTACAGTCTGAGAGTGGAAGATGCCCCTGCACAGACACAGGAAAGCCAAGAGCGCAGCAGGACAGCCATAGTGCCCCGAATACCACAAGCCCTCATGTGAGGAGAGCTTCCTTCCAGTGCTCTCACCATCAGCCTCTCTGGTTGACCTGTCTACACCACAGCTCTGCTGCTGTACCTGTGGGCCACCTCCAATGTCCCTGGGACCTACAGATATAGCTTCTTCCCAGGAGGCCCTGTGTGCTTTAGAGTCAAGCCCAGTGCCATGCCCTTCAGTGGCTCTTATATTGCAACATCTCAGTGGTCAACACTGTCTCTACAGTCTCTGAAAACCCTGAGCTATCCTCCCCAGTAGTCAGAGCATCAGCTCTTCTGGTACCCAGAGACTCCTGAACATCAGAGTTAGGAGTAACGGGTACTGATTAATTTTAACCAGTTATTCAACCAGCTAACCAGCCAACCAACCAATCAGCTAACCAACCAGCCAACCAACCAATCAGCTAACCAACCAACCAACAAACCAACAAACCAACCAACCAGCATTCAGAGTTTACTCATGTGCCTTGGCCCTGTGGTAGTCCTTGAAGACCATAAGAACCCCTCTCCACACACCCCTTCTGGCCAAGTGAGTGCACAGTGGACAGTGTCTGGGCACTGTCCCCTCAGCAGCTTCTCCCTGTACCCCTTTGGTTGGCAGCGCCCTAACTGTTGGGAGTCTTGCCCTGTGGCTACTGACTCTGGTCTGTTTAGGTCTTGCTGCTCCATTCTCTTGGTGGCACCTGGTTTTGTCATGGCCATGTGACCCAGTGTCTGCCACTGAGACACAAGAATGAGATGGTTTTATAGTGTGAGAAATTTTGATAAAAGAAGAAGATGACCTTTTAGACTCTTCTGTAGAACTAGGATGGAAAGAGGCCTTCTTTCCAGAGTGGTAGAAAGGTTCAAAGGAGGCCACATAGAAGAAAGTTTACCTGGTCGCCTATTGCCCAGAGAGTAAAGCTGTCACCACATCCACCTTTGTTTGCATGATGTCTTCTCTGAAATAGCACTGGAAGTCTGGCCCACCCCACTCTCCACAGTCTATACCTAGCCATGATCTCCCTGTATCCCTCTTCCTACAGACCTTCAAAAATGGCCCCTAAGCCAGTTTCTCTACCCAGCAATCCTGTGGCTTTCTTCTCTTCTTTTGACCCAAATACTTCTGGAAGATTCACTGGCTCCAATCCTGCGGCCATATCCTTAGAATGCCTGGGTCTGTGCCCAACAGTCCATGAGATTCCCCGCACAGTGTTACTTCTGATAGAAAATTCTGTACATAACCTAGGTACTCACCAGGAAAAGCTACATTAAACAAGTGGTGGGTGAGCCACCCAGAAAAGATGAGATAGAATGTATTTATTGATATCTAAGATGTTCAAGTTCTTTTAGTATGTAAAAGGCTCAAAAGTATAATATTCATCAGCCACAGAGAACCAACTGGAAGGACATTTGACAGAAGGTTAGCAGGAGCGAGCTTTGTTTCACCACATTTCATCTGAGTTTTACTTTCTTCTTTATACTTTTTGATACCATTTGAATTTTACATAATCATTACATAACATCTCTATAGCCAGGGGGAGACAGAACTACTTTTATTTTGAAAAGAGGAAAAAATATATATGGAATTGCAGCCAGGATCCACCTTCTTTGGGCATGCTTCCCTAGTCACGTGAGACAAGATTTGGGGGGTTTACTGTCCTCTTCCAGGCAAGATCCCCAGCCCCCACGCCTCTGCCACGGTCTCTGCCTAAAGCTCTCTAGTTTGGTAAACTCAGAAACAGTGAGGTAACCAGAGGTCAAGTATCTGAAGGCTATACAAAGGGCTGGGGTCAGGAGCTTTAACCTGTGAGATTATGCAAATGGACTCCAGAGAGAGCAGAAGACGCTGGCTATGGAGATATAGGTAGAGTCACAGTGGGGCAACATCTATTTTGGCTTTGCATGCAAAAGAAATACCCATGGGCACATGGGCATCATTTTGCCACACTGCTCAGTGACCTGAATCACTTTCTGGCAAGATGACATACAGTTCAGAGTAGAAACAGATGTGCACGAATGTACACGTCTACCTGTGCACAGAGACATGTTAACCTGACCTGCTCTGCCTTGGCCATGGCCAGCCACCCCCACAGTCATTTTATCAAGCTGAACCTAATAAAAGGGAGGGTGCTACTTTTTCTTTTCTCCCATGGATGTGTGGATGTGTGCATATGCGTGTGTGTGTGTGTGTGTGTGTGTGTGCGCGTGTGTGCGTGTGCGTGTGTGTGTGTGTGTGTGTGTGTGTGTGTGTATGCCTGCCTCTCTGCCTCTGCTCCCCAGCACTGGGTTTAGAGATGTGCATTACCAGGCTAACTTTTATGTAGATGCTAGGATTTGAACTCAGATCCTTGGGCTTGTACTGCAAGCACTTTACTCATAGAACCACCTCACTAGCCCCATTCAGTTCCACGTTTGATTTCTGAACAAGGAGGTGGGTCAGTCTCTGGAATCTCACCTCAGTGACAGGCTACAATAGTTATAGCACCTGGGCTAGGGCTAGAGCAAGGAGGAAAGCTTTTTTTTTTTAGGGCACCCTCACTTCCTGTGTCTTGAGCCAAGAGCTCTCTGAGACTCTGAGAGAAGCTACGGGCATCCTATCCTTACACTCCTCAAGATGCCTAGCCAGGCCCAATACTGTGTTCAGGAAGGGGTTCCCAGAGGAGCAAGAACACACCTACTTCTTGCTCACTCCCCAGGGACCCTTCTTTGTAAAGAGACTCCACTCTGAAGCTCCCTCTGACCTTTCCGGCCCCTTTCCTAGGTCTGCTCTATGGAGGCAGAATCTTCCCTTATTGGTCCTTGGGAAGGAGACTGGATGTCCTTCCTCCTCTCAGGAGGGAAGGAGTCTGTCAGAAAGCTAATCCTGGACTCTCCTCAGCCTGTCCCAGTCCTGCCCTCTAACTCTACTTCTATGCCATCAGGAAGACAAATGGCACAGCTGTCCCTTGGGACCCAGGACAGTTCACTGTGTGGGAATCTGCAGGTGCCCAAGGCCATGTCTAACACTATGCAGTATTAGCATAGGCTCCCCTCCCAACCCACACATCCTCCTGTTTCCTTCAGACTTCTTCACCAGTAATATCTCCTAATATGCAAATAATATGTAAATAGTTGTCATTGTATTGTCTAGGGAATAATGACAAGGAGAAAAACCAGTACAAGTTCAGTACAGATGTAATTTTTTTCCCCTGAATATTTCTCATCAAAAGCTGACTGAATCCAGGCATGTTAACCTGTAGATCTGGGGGTGTATCAGGGGAGGGGAGTTGGGAGGCTCTATTTCTGTTTTCTGCCATTCCTCCAACTGTTGTAAGAGAGAGAGAGAGAGAGAGAGAGAGAGAGAGAGAGAGAGAGAGAGAGAGGATATTTGTGAGGGCTCAACACCTGCCAATTCCTAGAACCCAGGAACCCAGCAAGCCTTCTACCCAGCACACTCTTTGGAGCTATCTGGGCATTTACTGAAATCTTCTGAGTCTCACTTTCCTTATCTGTCACTGTGGATCCTAATAGCTATTTTTTGATTTCTATATTTTATGTTTTTTACTTCTTTGGGCTTTGTTGAGTCTTTCACTGGGAAGACAGTCCCTGTGAGGGGTGCTCAATCATAGAGACAGTAAACAAGCTAACTTAGCCTGCATGCCCCGCTACCTCCTTCATGCAACTCTGTTCTCTGGGCCAGGATTCCCTTGCCCTACAGCCTGGGGCCAGGAGCAAGAGAACTTAGGAACAGCTCCTTTACTCCCAAACCTACTGAAATGGCCCTGACTGGACAATTCTTAAGCTCACCTGCCTTCCCAGGCAGACCATAGCAAAGCCTGTTCCCCACCGACATGCTCCACTTCTTGGCCAATGACACTTCTCTGGATGTCCTGCCTGGCACACGGCTCCCGCCCCTTGAGACCTTGAACTACACACTCAACTTTCACTAGTAGCCTTCTCCTTACCCTTTGGCTTACCACACCTGAACAGAGTTCAACCAGTGGTAGTGTCTCCTGCTCCATAGTATCGCTGGGAAGATAATAGATAAACACAGGACAATGTCTCACACAGCTGGGGACACCTGGGGCAGGAGCTTTATATTTAAATTTGGTATGTGTGCCTGTGTTCGTGTGTGCGTGCATGTGTGTGCATGCATACATGTGTGTGACTGTGTATGTGTATGTGTGAGTATTTGTGTGTATGTGTGTGTGTATGTGTGTATACCCAGGGCCTCATACATGCTAAGCACATGTTCTATCACTGAGCTGCCTCCTTGTTTCCAACGCTGCTTTAAACACATTCCTTTTTGTCTTTCTCCTATCTGTCTTTCCCCTTCTTTCTGCCTCCCATTTCTCCTCTATCCCAGCACAGGATTGGCTACATATTTGGATTCAATTTAAACAAAACAGTGAGCCTCTACAGTTGATAAGAACTGTAGGACTGGATGGCTCAGCAGGTTAATACACACACACACACACACACACACACACACACACACACACCCCAACACATCTACCTCTGTTCCCCCTTTCTTTTTTTTTTTTTTATAAGATTCTCTCCTACCTCCCAGACTCCCAGATATTTTTATTCAGATTTTCTAACCCTAAGGTCTCAGTGAGCTCCAGTCCTCTGCTTAGCTCATGGCTGACTTAGCTGGAGAGCAGGGGACAGAGGAAAGACGGGATTCTTGAAGGTTCCAGGAAAAAAAAGTTATTACTAAAGTGCATGTTATTAGCCTCAGATTCATACGGCAGCTGAGGTTAACAGAGAGCAGGGGAGTTAAAGTGGATCGTATGGGGTTTAACAAATGGGCGATACTTAATTTATAGTGCTCATGTTTCTTATTTTCAAAGTACTTTGCTAAAAGCCCTGGGCCTCTGCTAGTTTAGTGTTTCGCTTCTTGGCGGTCAGTCTGCTTGGGGGTGGGGGAGACACCTCTACGCTGCTACAGATACAGGCCCCTTTCATCGGCAGTGATCCTATATCACCCACTAACTGTGTGACCTTGCAGGCAGGCCACAGGATAGACCTGGGGGAAAGAAAAGCTCTGTTGGATGGATACTCTATTGAGCTGATTTTCTTTCTCTGCTCAATACAGCCTCGTCTCCACTCCCATCTCTCTGTTTCCCAAATGCAGCATTATTGGACCTTTGCCGGTCCTTCTGAAACCAGAACATGTCACAGGCCATTGCCTGTCCTGATGAGACTGAACCTCTAATAGCTCTCTGATCTTCCAGATTTGAGTCTTGTCCTGAATCTACTTTGGGGGTGCTGCCTCCAAATAGTCTGCATACCCCACAGTTTCTGCTGAGCATCTGAGGTGGAGATCTTTCCTCTACAGATTTCCCACCAACTTCCACAGTCTGTGAAGCTCCTAACTCACCCATCAAAGTCCAGGTCAAAGGTCCCCTCCTCCAGGAAGCTGCCGCTGACTTCTCTATGCAGAAGCAGGCCCTAATGCAAAATAGCCCTAATAAGGTAGCTATTACTATTCTCACCATCCCCCAACCCCAGGTGAGGTCAGTATCCACCACAGCCTTTGTACTGCTGGCTGGCAGCCACCTGCTAGTGTCTATAAGAGAAATGTGAGTACCCTAAGCTCTGGTATTCCTCATCTCTGAGGCACAGCACAGCAGAGCAGTTAAAACAGTAGAAAGGTTCCAATTCCAACCCTAACTAGCTGCATAGATATGACATATATGGTAATGCCAATCTTGTGGGTTTGTGAGGGATAAACCAGATGCTGACCCAAAGCTGTTAGCATTTAACGGCTCTCTCTGGACACTGGCATGTGAATACCACGGGCTGGACAGCCCATGTCCCAGTGGGACTGGGTCTTCTTGGTTTATGCCTGGCCCTGGTACTGTTATGACTTATTTTCATAAGTCTCAGTTTAAATGAGAAGCTATATAGCCAGCCTAGATGGCTGAGGCCAGGTCTATTTTTATTTACCAATGTGCCCCTGGCACACTAAGGAGTGCTTAGCATGTAGTTAATAAAATCAAATAAATGAGTATGTCTCCAGGTCTGAGACATGCTTGGCTTCTGGCAGGAATTTGCCTTGCTGGAAACTGTGAGTGACTTCCAGTATTTCTTAGGCAGGGATCAAGTCTGTGTACATGAGTCGGTAAGTGAGTGAGCCCCAGTCCCTACCCTACCCATGCCCAGATCTTGCTGCCAGCACCACTGGAGAGGGAGGAGGGATAGCCTCTCATTGAGGTAAGCAGAGTAGGTCAGGTGGAAGAGTGAGCCTATGGCCGGTAGAGGGGAGCAGGAGTGTGTTCCCCACCACCACTGGCTACAGCAGCACTCAACTTCCTATCCCAGTTGGGAATCAGCACTGATTTCTTCCTTGGAGGTTGCAGGAGACCACAGCCCCACTAGGAACATCAGGCTTGTGAGGGTACTGGGTCTTCATTTCTACAGAACAGGACACAAAGAGACACAGGCCCAGCAGGCACTGTCCCCACCCATCCATTAGGATACAGGGGAGAGCCCACCTCAGTCTAGAACCCAGAAGTGAAAGGAAGGAGACAAGCTTTTTTTTTTTTTTTTTTTTTTTTTAATTCCCATTTCTGGGCACAGAAAGGAATCCTACCAAGGGTGGTTGGTTGGTTGATTGGTCCCAGACGGCGTACTAAGCATTGTGGCAAAAATAGAGAACATTGGCTCAGTTAGCTGTCAAAATAGCCCTAATGAGGTAGCTATTACTATTTTACATATAAGGAAACACACACACACAGAGAGAGAGAGAGAGAGAGAGAGAGAGAGAGAGAGAGAGAGAGAGAGAGAGATTGATTTGTCAGAGACCCAGGGCTAATGAGAAGCAGGACATCCTAGATCCAGAACCTTCTCTCATAGGAGCCAAATAAATCATGATAAGAAGAAAGCTCAGTTCTCCATCTTCTCCTGGCTGTGTGACCTTGAAGCTGGCTCACCCTCTCTGGGCCTCATGTCCCTTTTCCAAGGGTAATGATCTAAGAGGCTGTGTTTCTAGAGCAAGGGCACCCCCTATGGCCAAAATATCTTTTCCTCTGGGGTGACCAGGCTCTCTGGGGTGACCAGGCCCCGGGGTGAACCCAGGTGTCCAGAAACACAGTGGTCCACCATGAGGGCCTAAGACAGACTGGCCCAAGGCCACTTTCACAAACAGCTTGTGCAGTGGGGTCGAAAACCCACACTGCGGTTCTAGTGACAAACAGCTGGCCTTCCGAGCTTTGGAGCTCTCCTGTCACCAGGTGGGGGATCCATGCGAGCTTGAGGAGGAACTGTGTGCAGATGGAGGGCGCCCAGAAAAGGTGAGGCCTGAGATGCACAGAGCATAGGGTAGAAAGCTCTCTCACACACCGGGAAGCCACTTTTGGGGAGAGAAGCTGCCTGTCCCTGCCCCTGTTCACAGCTCAGATAGCATCTCGGGGCGCAGGGGTACCAGACTACGGAAGCATAGCCCTATCAGATACTGAGGGCGAAGCCAGGTGCAGGAGGCGGATGATATCTGTGGGGACAGGCTGATGGGGGTCCCCGCGCTCTGAACGCCCCTAGCTCCGGAAAGTTTGCGCGCCCCCTCCCCGCGCCGCGCCCGCCGCCGAGTGCCCGCTCAAGGTCACCGCTGACACCGCGGACACCGGGCCCCCCTGGCCAAGCTCTGGTTGCAGCCGAGGCCGCTGGGTCCCCAGGGCTACAGGAAAGAAGCCGCGGGAAAGGTGGCAGAGCCCGTGCGGGCAGCGGGGAAGAGAGGCCCCGGCCCGGTCCCGCCGACCCTCACCTGCGCCCGCTCCGGGGCGACGATGCCGCCGCCGCCGCCGCCGCCGCTGCCGCTGCCGCTGCCGCCGCCCCTGCTGCGCGCCCGGCCCGGCCCGGCCCTGCGTCCCTGCCGCCGCCGCCGCCTCTGCGCCCCGCGCCCGCCCGAGCTCCCGCCGCCGTCGCTGCACTGCGCTCCGCCCGCCGCTCCCTCCTCCCGCTCTCTCCTCCCCCGCTCCCCTCGGGCCCTCCCCGAACTCGGCTCGGACAGCGCCCCCCCCCCACCGCCCGCGCTCGCCCCGCCACTCACGCGGGTGGGCCATGAGGACGCGTTTCCCTCCCTGGGTACCAGCTCCATCTCTGTCTGCTGGCCGCAGCCCCTTCCCCAGACACCCCTCACTGAGAGCCCCTAAACATTTCTTCCCCCTATCTCTGCTCATGGGTCAGAAGCACCCACCTCCCACCCCCAAGGAAACCCGTGCGTGACTAAGGGTGAGAGGGTCTGCGGGAAGGCCAGCTTTGGAGGGGATTGTTTGGGTCTATGACACTGAAGGTTTTAGCCCTGACATCTTTGACACTCCTAGAAAGGACAATGGTTGGCCCTCAGCCTCTGTTGTGGCCCCACTAGGGCTTAGAGGAGTCCAGGACAAGGGGCCCTGCCTGCGAAGCAAGTTGAAAACCCCAGGCACCCCGGGAAACAACCTCCCGACTTAGGCTTCCCCTCCTTGGCGCAGGCCCCAAGTCGCAGAAAAGCTGAGTGCCTGCAGAAGCCAGGCCACTGACTCCCAGCGCCTGGGTCCGCGCCATGCCATCAATTAATCATGCCCACTTGTTTATTTATTTATTGGCTTTATAAAAAGCCAAATGCACTCCTCGCAGAAGGCAGGAGAATAGAAGGTGGGCCCCCACCCGATGCACCCAGCAGGGTAGCTAACTGACCTCCCCGGGTTAGTCTCCTGAGTGAGGGAGGGTCAGTCACTGAGCAGATCCTGAAGTTCTCATATTGGGATATCTGTTTTCAGGGGACACTCTGAACCTTGACACCCTCAATGGGCCCAAACTCACCAAGCCTGAGCTCTGCAGCCCTGGGTGGAGCAATGGTTACTTCTATGCAGGGATTAAGCTAGGAGGGCAGGGAGAGGGGGCTGGGAGCCAGCCATTAGGTGGAGACCTCTTAGGTGTGACTGAAGGTGTCCCCAGCCTTGGCTTGGCTCAGGGCTAGGTTCTCACTGATCCACACTCCACACTTGGCAGGCAACACCTGTATCTTCTACACCATCCCTGGGTGCGGAGAGGACATCTCTTTACTGATACCACACCCACACCTATCTCTTCTCACCTCCCCCATCCCAGCTGAAGGCATGGTGGGCTTGCTAAGCAACCCCAGGTGTTCCCACTCACCAGCCAGCACAGCCCTCTGGAGCTTCCCCAGAATCTGCTCTTAGTTCTTGCAGGTTCTCACCACCTCTGCTAAGACTTGAAGCCAGACATTGATCATGCTGGTCCTACTCCAAAGCCTTCAGGTAGCTCCCTAGTACTCCTATGTGCTACGTAGTTTTTTACGTTAGCTTGATACAAGCTAGAGTCATCAGAGAGGAGGGAGCCTCAATCAATCGGGAAAATGCCTCTGTAAGATCTGGCTATAGGCAAGCCCATAGAGCATTTTCTTAAATAGTGATTAATGTGGGAGGGCCCAGACCATTATGGGTGATGCCATCCCTGGGTTGGTGGCCCTGGTTTCTATAAGAAAGTAGGCTGAGCAAGCCTTGAGGAGCAAGCCAGTGAGCAGCATCCCTCTGGCCTCTGTGTCAGTTCCTACCTCCGAGTTTCTATCCTGAGTTCTGGTCCTGACTTCTTTCCCAGATGAAGAGTGAGATGGAAGTGTAAGCCATTCCTCTCTATTCCTCTCCAAGTCGCTTTTGGTCATGGTGTTTCTTCACAGCAACAGTAACCCAGAGGCCCCACACCTCAGGACTCCATCCAATGCCTTCCCGCAGGTCTCAGTGCTGCTCTCCACATACGTCAAGTTCCGTGCCACGCTGCCCTTCTATGGAGCTGTCTCTTCCTCTCTTGTCTCTCCCCAGTCTGAGTGTCAAAGCACTGGCGTAGCAACTGTGTCTTGTACAATCTTCAGGAACCAGCTGCCAAGTTGGAAAGAGGGAAAAAGAAAAAAAAAAACAAAAAAACCCAACTCACTCCTGTGACCCCAGCACTCACTTGGGAGGCTGAGGCAGAAGGACAGTTAATGAGTTGGAGGCCAGCCCAGGCTATAAAGCCTCATGCTAGCCTAGGCTACAATAGTGATATTCTGTCTCAGGAAACAAAAGTCAGGAGGCAGGAGGCAGTGTGGTGACTTATAGTTCCATGGAGTCAGGGCCATAATCTCAGCCACTGAATCCACTGGTTCTTCTGTTTGAAGAATCACACATTCCTTGGCCTCAGAAGGAGCATTCAGCCACAGCTCCTCCCGAGCACCAATTGCGTACTAAGGTGCTGGAGTTTTTCAAGATGACCTGGGAGGTACGATGGAAAACGGGAGGCCAGCCTCAAACCCCTGTGAGGACCAGGTGATTCCCAGTGGGGTGAGCTCACTGGTGTTTCCTGCTCTCTGTTTTGGACTTTACCTATGGGATAGCAGTGCTGCCTTCAAAGTGAGCCAGCATCAGGTGCTGGCTGTAGGGAGACAATAAGGCACACTGAAGACTGTGGCATCTGGGGGTGGGCAGTGCACAGCACTGATAGGAACTTAGTGTGTTATCAGTTTACAAGAGAAGCTGGGCATTTGAATTTTTCTATGAGCATTCTTGATCTTTAAATGCCACCAACAAATTTTTTAAATGCACAACGTTAGGAGCACTAACAAGTACAGCTGTGGTGTGTGCTGTTGGGTCCTCAGGCTGGCAGCTCATGGCCCTGGTTGGGAGGCAGCTCAATGCTTGGTACTAACATCATTGACACACTCGCAATCTCCTCTCTGGTAGTTTGTGGTCCTGAGCATCTCAAAGGCACACAGGATCATGGGAGTGTCAGGAAGGAAACACCATACCCCCTTGATGGAGGGCAGCAAGCTGAGGGGCTGGGGTGAGACTTCTCTCCTGCATGTGGAACTAGGTCACAAGGAGTCAGGGGTCCTCTCTGAGCCTCTGTTTCCGCATCTGGGAGTGGACTGGTGCTGGGCAGGGTGAGGTTGCAGAACTGTCAAAGGTTACATGAGGTGACCACAGTGGGAACTGAGGACGCAGTAGGCTCCACGGTTGCGGCAGCCCATCTGGTAAAGAGGAAGCGCGCCAATCTGGACACCCCGCAGAAGTCTCACTCCACTAAAAATAGGGCCCTGACAGACTCCTGAAAGTTGGAGACTTCTTGGAAGATGGAGCTGGAAGGCAGGAGGGAAATGGGTGCTCCTGCCTGAAGGACCAGGAAGAAGAGTGCAGACAAAGCATGCTCAGGGGAAGCCGGGATGTCCAGCATCCCTGACTTCCTCAGCAGAGGAAGCTGGTGTCTGTGTGTCTGTGTGTCTGTGTGTCTGTGTGGGAGAGAAATATACCCACAGCCAGGGATGTTCTCCCTGTGCTTTTGTCCTGGCGGAATTAAAGCTGCCTTCAGCTTCCTGACTCCCTGCAATGCCTGCATGCCACTGTTTTAGTCAGATGAAATTAGTAACGACACAGGCACAAAATAATAATCCTACTATGGGCCTGAGGAGAAAGCTCAATGGGGAAAGCACCTGCCATGCAGGCACACGGATGGGAGTTCAAATCCTTAGAACTCATTTAAAGCCAGGTGCTTCTCAGATGCCAGCTAGCCTGGCATATGAAGATAACACTGAGAGAACAAGAGAGAGAGAGAGAGAGAGAGAGAGAGAGAGAGAGAAAGAGAGAGAGAAGAGCTCTCAACAAGGTAGAAGGTAAAGAAAGATACGTGATATTGTTCTGATTTTCATACTTGTGCACATTGCACACACACAAAAACATGCACACAAACATGCACATACAGACATGTACACTCACATATGCACACACACACACACACACATACACAAACACACAGTCACAGATGATCCTACTCTGCAGAAAGCAGGTGGTACCGTAATGAACGGATGTCAGACACCCAGTGGATGGAGCTTGCCTTTCACAGTGAACTCTAAGGTATGCTTTCACCTCACCTACCTGGAGAACCTCCACCAGGACATACTGGTGACTAAAGTCTTGGGTCTGTGGGTGGGCACCTGACTGGGGCTCTGGGTGGCAGAGAAGCCTAGAAAGGTGCAGCCCACACCTCACCCTGTCGTGTAGAACCTGAGGCAACCTGGCTCATGGGCTAAGTGACACCTCACCCTGTCCTGTAGAACTTGAGACAATCTGGCTCATGGGCTAAGTGGGCATTTTTTTTTTTTTTGAGTTGGGGATAAAGAAATTTACAAAACAGTTCCTGCCCTTTAAGGGATTTTGAGGGTAGGGGAAAAATGTCAGGATGAGATATTCACAGTACCAAATGCCACCAGCAAAGATGGAACAGAGAGAGGGACATCCCACCCTGCACATTTCAGAGCTGGGAGGATTTTTTTATGAGCATGTTATTTTCTTGGGTCACATGTGTGTGTGTGTGTGTGTGTGTGTGTGTGTGTGTGTGTGTGTACGCGTGTGCTATGGAAAACAACAACACACTCCAAGCGAGGAGGAGGCCAATTAACTCTGAAGAGCAATGAGCGGCACTGAGGAAGCCTTCGGGTGGCCTGGCAGCTGGGTTTCCAAGAAAGAGTTGCAACATTTCAGTTCCCACCTGCATCTGTTACTTTTCTGTTGCTGTGATAAAACACCACACACAGCAAAGTCATCTTAAAGAAGAAACCGGCCATCGGCTTACCGTTCCAGAAGGGTAAGAGTCCTCGATGGCAGAGAAGAGGCATGGCAACCAGTGGCTGTCATAGTGGCAGGAACCGGGAGCTGAAAACTCCATGAACTGAAAGCACAAAGCAGAGAAGGAAACATTTAACTCTTAGAGCTCCCTACAGTGATGCACTTCCTCCAACCACGCTGCACCTCCTAAGTGGCACCTTACAGTACCACCAATTGAGGACAGGTGTTTAAATACCTGAGACAACGGGGTACTTCAGATTCAGACCACTCTATGACCCTCAGTAGATCCCCCCCACCCCCACCCCACCTAGCACCTGCCACCTTGAACGTGGCAGGCAAGTACTGCACCAAGTTTCATCCCCAGCCCTGTCCTTGGTAAACACATGGGCTGGTCTTATCCACCCAGCAATTCCGCAAGGCAGGTCCCACCAGGCCTCTGTCCACTTGGCAGGCTCCCCCAGGCCTGGCTCCAGGGTACTGGCTTCTTGCTTGCACCTTCTCCAGAAGACCTTGGATTTAGCTGGTGGGAGCCAGTAGGTAGTAATACCCTGAAGGGTGTATTTCAGCCAGTGCACACCAAAGTATCAGGCTGCACCAAGCTCCTGTCCCTCATGAATTTCCCTGGACAGCATTCCCCCATAAAATGCACATACAAGAGGGAACAAAAAGCAGTGGGAGAAAGTCTGCCAGTCATTCATCTAACATAGGATTAGTAGCCACAATATAGAAAGAATTCAAAGACTTAACAACAAGATTCTTGTAATAATCCAATCAATAAGTAGGCAGATACACCAAATGGCTACAACCCAAGCCAAGAGGTAAAAGTGATTAAAAAAAATACACAATAAAGCACTCAGTATCCTTAAGCCATCAGAGGAAGGCAAATCAAAATGGCATTGAGATTTTATCTCATCCAATGAGAAAAGTTATAATAAAAGACCCAAGTAACAAATGCTGTATGTGGAGAACATGAACCCTTACAGATTTTTGGTGGGGATGTAAATTACCATCGCTGCCATGGAAGTCAGTAGGGAGCTTCCTCAAAAAACTAAAAATAGAAATACCATATGACAGCGCCATGCCACTCCCGGGAATATAACTGAAGGAAATGAGGTCAGCATACAAAGGAGACATTTGCACATGCGTGTCTATTATAGTTCAAGTCATAGCAGCCTAGGTATTGGGTCAGCCTAGGTGTTCACCTACAGATGAATGTGTGTATGTGAGTGTGTGTGTGTGTGTGTGTGTGTTGGAGGAATGGTTTATTGAGTCATAAAGAATATTGACATTCTGTCCTCCACAGCAAACTGAAGCAAAGTCATCGTGCTCTGCACAAGACAGATGCAGAAAGACAGAATCAAATGTTTTCCTTCTCATATGTGGAAAATAAAAAAATGAAACAATGAAGAGGTTGGCATGTGGCATGTGGCATGTGGCATGTGGCATGTGGCATGTGCCTGTGATCCCAGTGCAGGAAATCACTGTGAGCTCTAGTCTTGCCTGGGATACCTGGCGAAGGTGGCCAGGTGGCCACAGCTGAGGGACCCAGGCTGAGGTCACCCATCTGTTTACTTTCCATGTGTGTACACCCACCATGGTGAATGGACCTTGTGTGTGGGTAGGACTCAAAGGTATGTAGGCATAGTGTGATTTCCCCAAGGTAGGACTTGGAAGAGGACAGTCCCACATGACTCAGGGTTGCACCAAAGCCAAACGTTTAGGAAGGCAGGCCCAGGCCATTGTAGCAAGAGGGGCTGCACAAGAGGACTCAGAGGAAGAAATGCAGAAGTGGGGATTGTGTATATTGAACATAGCTCTCTATGAGGGAGAGTTACCTGTACACTGAATATAGACCAGCAGGCTGTGGAAGAGTGATTCCAGGCTTCAAAGACCCTGTGCTTAGAGAGACTGTGTGCATGAAGGTAAGATTAAACAGGGCCATTCTTCACCGTAGGTCTGAGAACACAGTTCCTCAAGTTCAGATGGAGGAATCTCAGGGGGCAAGGGTCAAATCCACTTCAGGGAACCCTGGGCATTCAGGCTGTGTGTAGCGCTATTTGCCAGGCTGGCTGAAGGAACAGTGAATGCAGCTGTGGACAGGAAATGCTTTCTGTCACTTGAGGGACTGCAGAAAATGCTGGGACAAGGGACAGTTTCTAAGTCATTAAGGGACCAGCTGTGACTGGAGGGAGGGAAAGGAAGCTGGATGGGGTCACCCAAGATCAAGTTGCAGGCCCTTAAGAACACGAACCTGTCAGGGTTCTACCCTCAGCGGCTCTGCTGGCTGAGAGCTCTGCGTTGAGGATGAGGGAGGAAGGGTTGGGGTCTGGGCTTGAGAGGACAGGTAGTGTCACCTTCCCTGTTGAATGAAGATAGCCGTGCGGTTCCCTATGGCTCTGGCCAAGCAGGGAAAGAAGCTTAGATCTTTTTAATGTTGCCGGGAGAAGTTGGACATTTGGAGTTTCGTGTTCACACAAACATACTTTGATGTTTAAATGTCATCAGCTAGTTTAAAATTTTCACACTTGGAGAAGATTAAACCCAAGAGAGCTGTAGTAAGCCCGGGCCAGGCCAGATCTAGCATGTGGCTTAAGCTGAGCCTTGAAGAACTGTAGGTCACAAGAAGTGTGAGGAGATGCGTGGGGTGTGGAGGTGGAGGGCTGCCAAGAGGAAAAGGTTTCTCTCTAGCGTGTCTATGGCCTTTAAATGTCATCATGGTGAAGAGGGGGTAGCTTTTGGGAGTGTGACTGTGTGGTATCCCAAAACAGCCCTGCCAGGGTCCCACTGCATCCTCTCGGCAGAAAGTACAACAGCTCTGTGCTGGAGGCCTTTTGTCTGGGTGTGGCTCATCCCCAAGCCAAGGCTGAGGGCAGGGCAAGGCAGTTCTTCAGGGAGTTGATGCCCCTTATGGCCTATGGAGCAGGTATCTGCATGCATGCTGTAGTGCCACCCCCATGGTAACGCTGAGATAGGTTATCCATTGGTTGCCACTGGAGACCCATGATGCTATTCCTACCTTGCTTGCCTGTCTCCTGTGAGATCTCCCTGGGATCATCCACCAAATAAAGTCCTTGTGTCTCATCTCAGGTTTGCTTCTGGGGAAACCCAACCCGGAAGGTCAGCTCAGTAAAGAACTTGGACTTATGGGTGAAGGCTGATTAGGTTCAAAGGCCCAGGTCCATCTCTAACCTTGGCTCAGTTTCTCCAGTTTTTCAGTTTCCTCTGACTATGGCTTCCATCTGTAGTGTTTCTGAGGTATATGTGCTGTAGACTTGGCCCTAGGATATGGTGTCACTGGGAGGTGGCAGGGCCCTTAGGAGGTAGGGGCCTCCCAGGAAGAAGTTAGAGCATTAGAGAAGCAAGAAGATACTATGGACAGAAAGAGTAGGCAGGGATAGACCATTCCAGGCCATTATCATTTGTCAAGTGCTAAGTCTACACCATCCCAGGACATTGTTTTTTATTGAGTACCAGTCATATGCCCCTTTTTCTTTTTAGTACTTCGTAAATCTCATGTAAGCCTCAGTTCTTCTTTCCCTGCTCCACAGCTGGTCTGTGTTATACATGCCCCGCAACCCCAGGACTTGAAAAGGCATACTCAAGACGCTATGCACTTCAGCAAAAAGATTTGGAGGAATCCAGCGGGAACTGACCTTGAAGACTCCTCCCTGAGGAATGGCTCCCGTAGTATCTGAAGGAGCCATGCAAGGTGCCAAAGGAGAAAAGCAATGAAAAGTTTTACTCAGATGTAAAGCCAATAAACTACAACAATGACCAGCCTGGAAGATAACCCCAGGGTGCACAGATGGCACCCACATTTAAGGAACACTCAACAGGAGGGAAATCATACTCTAAACCGAGCCAATGACCAGTGGCTAGTGAGCTCATGGATCTCAGAGAAGAGCCTACTACTTTCCTAAGCCAGCATAACCTCTTAACTGCATCCTTCTAACCACAGATGAATGTAGCTCTCGGCCCTTGTCAAAGAAGCTTCATTGCACAGCCAACAGAGACCATCGCAGAAATTTACAACTGGTCAAAATACAGAGAACAAATGTCCATGGGGTGCTGCACCCCAGCTGATACATCTACAATACAACTCCTCCACAAGGCTCAGAACACGTCGAGGAAGGAACAATATGGCCACCTAAAGGAGACCTGAACAATGGCAACAACAGTTGGCACCCCAGCGTGGATGCAAAGCTTGCACAGAGCCATAGATGAAGAGCCACAGGTAATTAATGGCTCCCAAGAGACGGGGAATCAGTCTTTGCTAGGGATAGGTTTTCCCCCATAGGTTTTTCAGCTCCAAGCGATCGGCCCTAAACACATGTACTTAAGAGCAACCCTAAGTGGACTCAGTAGGTTGTATTTATACACACACCGTGCTGAGTGGTTTTATGTCAAGTTGACACAAGCTAGAGTCACTGGAGACGAGCCTCTATTGAGAAAATGCCTCTCTATAAGATCAGGCTATAGGCAAGCCTGTAGGGCGTTTTCTATTAGTGATTGATGGGGGCAGGCCCCGCCCACTGTGGGTAGTGTTGTCCTGGGTTCTATAAGAAAGCAGGCTGAGGAAACTATGGGGAGCAGGCAAGTAAGCAGCACCCCTCCATGGCCTCTGCATCAGCTCCGCCTCCAGGTTTCTGCCCTGCTTGAGTTCCTGCTCTCCCTGCTTTTGATGATGAACTGTCGTGTGGAATTTCAAGTGAAGTAAACCCTTTCTTCCCCAACTTCCTTTTGATCATGGTGTGTCATCACAGCGATAGTAACCCTAACTATGATATATATGTGATATATTATCACATAATAATTAAAGGAGAAAGTGGGAGAATGGGAGAAGTTGCAGGGGAGAGGGAAGGTGTAATGATGTAAATACACTACTCATGTAGAAAATTCTCAAATAAAGTAAACACGTTTAAAAGAATCACACAGCAGCTATTCTGCCCTCACATCTTTCTTGTGATGATCCATCCACTTAGGTATTTCTTCCTCCGGCCACCGAGCATCAGTGCTGTTCCAGGCATTGGTATCCTTCCCTAGGGACAGAGGAGGAAAAAGGATAAAAGTTCTGAGTTTCTATATTTACGTGAATGAAAAAATGAGACATAAAATAAACATATCAGTCAGGTGAAAAGCTGAGAGAAAACATAAAGCTGGATAAAGAAGGACTTCCGTAGGTTAAATGAGATAGTGCATACCTGAGGTGCATAATAAGTGCTCAGTAAATGTTTGGTGATCAATATTCACCACGGTCCTTATTGCTCCTCCTCCTCTCCACCCTTTTCTCTCACCATTTGTTCGGTGATTCAGTTGACAAGTATTCCCTGCTCTCTTCTCAAGGCCACGCCATTTGCCAGGTTCTCCCAATACTTTGATGGGCAAAGATCGTGCACTTTTGATATCCATGTTCTCAAAGTCTACGGAGGAGAGTTGAGATACAGCTGTATTAAATGTTTGTATCCTGAAGCGATTCTCCATGGAAGAACTCTAACACGCACAGGGTTGGTGTGTGGCTGACAGAGGCCTCTCTGATAAAGGAGACAAAGCAATGTGTGGGCTAAAGACTAAACAGAAGGAACAAGTATTAGGGATTAAAAAGCTCCCAGAAAGAGCATGGGGTGAACATCATATGCAAAGGTCCTGGGGCCATAGAGGACCAGAGAGGATAAGGAAAATTGAGAGGAGAGTCAGTATTACTGGTGCAGAGAGAGCAAAGAAATCTGCAGACAGGAAAGGGCAGGCGAGGGCAAGACCACCCAGGTCACTATTAATTATTGAGTGTCAGGGCTAGACCACTACAAGTCATTATTATGGCACTCATATGTCAATCTCTTTTTTTGAGAACTTTGTATTATCTCATATAAGCTTCAAAGACTCTTTGAGGGGTGTGCCCTTCTTATACATAATCATTCAAAGAAACTGGAGTTCTAAAGAGCAATATAAGTGGCCAAGCTCCTTGATCTGAAGTCAGGATTTGAACCAGGATCTCTGGATCCAAGTCAGAACTGTACTACAATCCTCTATCTCAAAAGTAGCAGAGGACCGTGGTTCACAATGCTACCATTGGGGCAAAGACGGTAAAAGGTACCCAGGGCCTCTGCACAGTGCTTAAATCTATAGTTCTTACAAAAATAAAGCTTGCAATGATAATAAGAAACAAACAGTGGAGATCTACTGAGAGTTTTGAGGAATGGGATGTTGGAATGATGGAGAAGAAAGAGAGAAGATGCTGGTGTGGGCCCTGGGAACTCCAGCTGCAAGGGAACTGGGCCAATTAGTGGGAGGGGTAGGAGATGACTGGCAGGTGTGCTGGTGGGAGGGGTAGGAGATGACTGGCAGGGGTTCTGGTGGGAGGGGTAGGAGATGACTGGCAGGTGTGCTGGTGGAAGGCCAGAGGCTCAGGTGCCAGGCCCAAGCTCAAAGACTGGCCTTCCTGGGGCCTTGAGTACCTTGCTCTCCTAAGAGGCAGAGTGACAGCTGGGAAGACGGGGTTTAGCTAAGATCACTCTGCTGGAGAGTGCCATAGGCTCTCTGTCTAAGAAGGAGAAAGGGGGCGAGTAAGACCCAGAAATGATAGCCCATGGTATGAGCTGCCATGGTGTGGGGATTTTAATACTGTGTTTGAATACTCCAGAGTAGAAATGCTGTGCTTCGGGGCAGACCAGAGCCATCTTGGTGTCATCTGCTAAGGGGGACAGACACTTGCAGTGCAGCCCTTCAAGTGGCCTTGTGCAGTTTAAATGAAATGGTAGCCACAGTCTGCCAAGCCATCTTTGGGGTCAGTGGGAATGGCTTTCCACTGTGGCGTCTTCAGTGAGGCATGGCCGTCCACAGCAGAGCTGGGCACCCTTGTCACAGCGATGGGAGAAAGAACAAGTGGACTCCAGCCCCACTTCCCACAGAGCAATCCTGGTGAGGCCAGATGGGTTGGCTCTGTGGGGGCTTAGGGTGCATGCAAACACAGGAGCAGCGGCCCCTGGAGGCTCTCGAGGGTCCTGGGTCTCAAGAGTACCCTCAGCACTGGCAAATGCTGAAATTCCTACAGAAACATCCAGGTCCGAGCCATATCTGACGCTGAGACCAAATAACGAAAGCTGTTTGTCTAGGGATGTCTGGAAAGATTTCACTATAAATGCTTAATAACCAAACCGGTGCGGGCATCAGACATGCAAAGACAGGCACACAGAAGTAGACAGGCAGATGTGGGCTCTAGTTAACAGGAAGCTGGTATAAGATAAAGGCAAGGCCTCAGATCAATGGGTCCCCAAAAGAGTCGTTAATGAACAGAGTTGAGCTGGAGAAACGGTTCATTGGTTAAGAGCACTTGCTGTGCTTGCAGAGGATCCAGGTTTAGTTCTCAGCACCCTCATGCTGGCTCACAACCATACCTCCAGTTCCAGGTGATCAGACACCCTCTTCTGACACAGACATGCGTGTGGTATACATACATACATACATACACACAGACAGATATATACACACATGCATGTATACAAACATACATACACACATACATGCATACAAACATATACACATGCATACATACAAACATACATACACACAGATACATGCATACATACACGCATACAAACATACATACATACACACATACATGCATACAAACATACATACACACATACATGCATACAAACATACATACATACACATACATGCATACATGCATACAAACATACATACATACACATAAAAATAAAGATAAACAAGTCTAACATTTACAAGTGTACAATCCTGAGTACAGGGGGCAGCCCCTGAGGGAAGGAGTGGATTCCATGGATCCTAGTTTTAATTTAAAGGCAAAAACATGGGCCCACAAAGCACAGGTAGTCTCCTTTCAGCCTCTGCATCGGGCAAGGCCTTTTTCACACTGTAAATACAAGAGCCAGAAAAAAAAAAAAAGCTGGATGAATTCAGTATAATGAAAGAAAACCTCTTAACATTCTATATGGTGATCAAAACAAAAGAGCATGTCATAAACTAAATCAGCAAAGACAAATGTCTACCTGGAGTCACAAAGGTTTAATCCCGGTAATATCAATGTTGTTCTAGAAGACCACATGGAAAAGATAAGTCACCTAACAGAAAGTGCACAAAAGGGCGCGGCAGGCAGGTCCCCGAGTACAGGTTCATAGAGCAGCTACCATTCCCCACTGGCAGGCTCAGATTCTGTGGTTGCTTTAGTTTACGAATAACGGGCCTTGCTATGCATCCTAGGACAGCTCAAGCTTGCAGCAACCCCCCTGCCTCAGCTCCCCAAATTCTGGGATCACAGTACTGCATCGCCATGCCCAGTTGAGAGACGCATATTTAAAGTCACATCAACACACCCATGAGGCCTGGGAAGCGCGCACTCCCACACGCTGCCCTGGGAGCCTGGAAGCCAGCACAGCCCACAAAGCGAGCTTTCTGATGCCTGTAAGAAGTCACGGGGCCACTCCTCTGACTCTGGAGAGGTCTATGTTAAGATGCTATTGTCTGCAGCATTCAGGGGCTGGAGATCATCCCCAGGTGTCCAGTGGCAGGTGATTTCATGTGATGGAATTTTCTGGAGCTATAGAAGGAATGAAGACTCCGAAGCAGTGATTGGCAAAGAGCAGCAGGCTAGACCTGCTGAAACAGGTTAGACGATGAAACAAAACAGCAGAGGGTGAAACGGTCGCATGCATGCAAACCTAGGGCCTCTACCTTGTTTTCTCACACTCCATTTCACATGTGTGTTTATGTGCTTTCCCCACACATGTAGGTATTCATGCCTAAAGTTGATGTCAGTCACTCTCCACTTTATACATTGAGGCATGGTCTCTCAGTCAAACCCGGATCTTGCCACAGGCCAAGCCTTCCTAGCCAGCTTGCTCTGGGGAGCCCTGACTCTGTCTTCCAAGGCTAGCATTGTGGGTGGGTCATCATGCCAACGTGGCATTGACAGAGCTTCCTGGGTGGGGATCCAAACTTCAATACTCAGTTTGTGGGACAAAGCTTTAATGGCTGAGCCATTTGCCCACTGCCTTATGTTTTAATGAATTTACTGAAACATAATTTACATTAGTAATATAATATTTACCTACTTTGGGTGACAAATCAGATATTTCAGGGTATTTAAAGTAACCATAACCTAATTTTGTAATATTCTCATCTTGCCCAAAGAAAGCTGTTAGCTCATTGCTACCTTGCCTCTCTGGTTGTCTCTCTGTCCTCCACAAAGCTCCTTAAACTAAGACCTGGCTGTGTCACTCCCTCCTCTGAAACCATTGCTCCCGATAGCCAGTGGGCGTTGTGCCGTCCAGTGCAGTAGCCACTAACCACGCCTGGCTACTTAAAGGCAGGTTGGAGAGCTGCATAAGACTTAGGATGCTTATCCTCACGTGCCACAGTTGTAAGAAAGGGTGGTATAGTCTCCAGCAGAAGGTGTAACCCAGATTAAAGGTGTGTGCCATCACACCTTTAATCCCAGGTGATCTTGAGCTCGGAGATCTCTCTGTCTTAATCTTTTGGAATCCATAGCCGATATGCTATCAAGATCTCCATACCAAGATCCAGATCAGAGACTTCTATATCCAAGCCTCCAGGTTAGGGTCACTGGTGAGCCTTCCAATTCTGGATTGTAGCTCATTCCAAATATAGTTAAGTTGACAACCAGGGATGGCCACTACACTGGTGGATATTTGTGCACATGTGTTAGGTATGCATGTGTGTTCATTTGTGCTCAGGTGCATTTACATGTGTGTGTCTGCCTGCAGGTTCATGTGCATATCTGTTTGTGATTGTGTGTGTAAGAGCAGGAGTGAGTGCATACATACATGTTTTTATGTTCCTGTATGTATGCATGCATGTGTTTGTGTATGAGGGTGTGTTTTCAGGTGTGTGTATATGTGTTCATATATGTATATATGTGTACTCACACACATGTGAGTGCACATACATGTTTCCTATATCTTGTGTGTGTACCCATGTTCTTGCATGTGCTCACTTTCAGGAAGCCTATATGTCCATGGCAGATGCTAAAACACTAGAGTCCAGGCAGCTTAAAAACAACAGAGATTTTTCTGACCACACTTCTGGAGGCTGGCGGTCCAAAGTCAAGGCATCTGCAGATTTGGTATTGGATACCCCACTTCCTGGTTCATGATTATCATTTTTTGCTGCTTTCTAACAAGGCAGGAGAGGCAAAGGGACCCCCTGGAGTCTCTGCCCTAAGAGCACTAATCCCATTTGTGAGGGCTTGTCCCCCATGGCTTGTCACCTCCCCAGGGCTCTACTTCCAACACCTTCATCTCAGGTGTGAGGCTTTCAATAAGGAATCTGAGGACACTACTGTCTGTCCTAAAGCTCTATAGCACTGTGTGTGGAGGCACATGCGTGTGCATGCATGTATGCCTTGTGAAGGGTGTGGGAGGAAAGGAGAGTCTGGTGCTAGGCAGGGAAGAGCAAATGCAGTGAGTGGGAAGGGAGAGGTGTGGAGGGGACAGAGACATCCTTGCCTTTGGAGCAGAAAGCATATGTAGAATGAGCAGTAGAGGCCAGAACACCTCAGGCTTTGGAGTTCACAGGGTGTCTGGGTCCATCACACAGGTGACAGGAAGCCAGGGGTGGGCTCCCAGTAATCAGAGTGACAAAGATGACTTTCTGGGAGAGCTTGGGCAACTCTGTGCCACATCCCTCTGCAAGACAGACTTGCACTGAAGCTGTCCTCCAGGTTCCCATGCTTCCCCCCCCCCCCAGGTGGCTGCCACCTACGACCTGATGCAGCAGTCCTGACGCTCCAGGTTCTGCGAGACAAATCTGTGACCTACTTTTCAGGGGCTGACTGGGAAATGCAATTGAACAAGTGCCCCTGTGGATTGTCCCAGGGAAGGGAAATGGGGCAGAATTAGGGCAAAGGGGGGGCCAAGGCCAGGCAGGCAGCCATGGAGTGTGCACAGAAGGGAATGCTCTCATGGGCAGAAGAGATTGGTGGCTGATGTTTCTCCATGACCCCATCCAGGCAAACTCTCCTAGAGACACCGTGAAGGCTGGCTGCTTCCCCGAGGACCACTGTGCAGTCCGTACCATTTGCTGGGCTGGTTTGTTGACAGCCTGCTTTTACCTCTTTCTCTCTGCCTGGCTCCTGACTGTACGTATACATATTTATTATCCCCTCTAGGATTCAGCTCTACTAAAAAAGAAGATGATGGGAGAAAAAAGAGCTCTGAATAATGAGTTCTCCGTGGGGTGGAGAAAAATGTTCATTTCAAAAATAACCTGAGAACTCGGGGTGGGGAGGGTGGGGAAGTCCTCATCTCACCAAGAGGAGACGAAGCCCCAAGCGACTTGATGGAGGGTCCAGGGGCTTTTGCAGCAAGTAGCCAATAAATCAAGGCACGGTGTGTACATATGCATGGGTGTTTGTAGTTTGTGTCTATCTATGGATGTTTGTACATATGGATGTGTGTGTGTGTGTGTGTGTGTGTGTGTGTGTGTGGTGTTTGCACTGTTGGGAGTGAACAAAGGGCCTGGCATGTTCTAAGCACACCTTCTGCTACTGAATTATGATTGGTTCTCATTTCTACTTTATCCAGCCCTTCACCTCTGATCACTTCTGTGGAGCTTTTTCTCAGCACAGTGAATCCTTCCTTTGAAGACTACAGGCACTGGCCAAGGCCAGCCTGTGACCCTTTCCCCTTTCAGTCCCTACCCTAGTTTCTCTGCACCATGCCAGGCCCCACTCCTTCCCTGACAAAAGCAGCCTCGACTTCAGCTCCTTGGAGCTCTGTGGGAACCTGGAGGTTGGTGAGAGAAAACAGGGCTTCTCTTCCATGTGGCCTTTGCCGCTGCTGGACATAGGACCTTAGGCAGGGGGCCATCCACGCTGAACCAAGGCTTTCTCGTCTGCTCCTTAGAGTTACTACTCCTGTTCTTCTGAGTGCATGTGTGTATGTTGGTATGTGTGTCAAAGTGCACGAGTGTGAGCCTGTGGTGGGGGTTGGAGGATAGCCATGGGAATCATCCTTCGTAACATTGTCCACCTCATTTGAGACAGGGTGTCTCATTGGCCTGAAGCCCACCACTGCCTCCCCAGGGCTGGAGCTTAAGAGTTCGCCATCATGCCTAACATGTGGGTTCTGGGGGTTGAATTCATGTCCTCATGCTTGTGACTTTGCTGACTGAACCTTCTTCCTGTCCTGGAGATACTAAGTCCACCACTCTGAAATGCTGGGATCAGACATGCAAGAGAACCTTGCAAAGCCCTCAGGCATTGCATGCTCCCCAGGGATCGGCTTGGGTTCCAGGGGACTCTAGAGTTGTCTCTCCTAGGCTAACCTTAGCCAAATGGGTAGAGTAGCTCCTAGGGAGCTGCTTGTATCTTTCTATGTGTTTAGCCTCAAGTTGGTCATCTGACTACATCTGGCCTGCAGACTATGAACCAAGGGTATATGTTTGTTTGTATGTACATATGCTTGTGTCATTTCCAAACTAATGCAGAGAAAAGCCAATATGCTACACCCATTGAGTGAAAAATGGCAGAATCAGAAAGTACCTGAGTTGCCAAACAGAAGAGTCAAACAAGAGTTAAAAACCAAGAGAGACGCCATTTATACACACAGCTACGGGGCTTCTGAGCCTCGTCTGCCCCATTAATAGATGCCCCAAGTAAACCAAGCCACAAACCCTCATGGAGCTGCTGCTGCTGCTGCTGCTGCACATGCAACCACGCCTCATTAAACACCAGGGGCATCTTCTGTCACAGGCACCATCAGGCAATTCTCCCACTGTGCAAAAACATCGTTGAGAATATATTTACACAGTCCTAGATGGCCCATCTTACTGCATGCACGCACATATTTGTGCATGCATATCCGAACACCATCTACTGCTGTTCTTCGTGCACTGATGGACCAAACAGCCCTAGATTAAATAGAGCACAAGAAAAAGTGACACACACATCGGAGACAGGCGGTCAACACGGGATACAGGAGGCTCCTGGCAGCAGAGCAGAGCACACTGCAGTCAACTGTGGTAATCAGGAAGAAATGCTGAAATCACAGTGTATGTAAACCGACAGCACAGTCACCCATCACCCTCAGCACTGTGTCCTGATGTGTATGTGCCCTGCTGTCACCCAACTGGCACAGATTTATAAGCCCAACATCACTGAAGACATATCAGTCACATGTTGTCATGAGGCTATGACAACTATGATGTCACTAGGAAACAAGGAGCAGCCTCCTGAATCCCATGTTTATAGCATGTCTTGGATGAGGGTGTCATTTTTTTTTCTTGTGTTCTATTTAATCTGGGGCTGTTTGGTCCATCAATGCCTGAAGAACAGCAATTGAATGTGTTCCTATGTGTGTGTACACATGTGTGTGCATGGCATGCTATAAGGAAGCTTCTCATACAATCAAAGATTGTGTGAGTATACTCTCAGATATATTCCTCAACTCTGTTATAATATTATGGGACCATCATGTGTGTTTCGTGATGTGGTATGTGACTTAGGGCTGCCAAACTCTGTCCTGGGTGCTAAGGACACAGCAGTGACACAGGCAGATGCCCCTTAGTTTAGGGGGAGACAGGCTCTGAGATCGGCAGTTGAGGTAAAGATGAGGTGGTCAGACATCCCCTTGAAGACTCTGTGTGCTGCAGAGGCTTGGTGAGCAAGGCATTGTGGGTGTTACTTTTGGGTCCAGGCAGGTCTGGCAGACTAGGGGAACAGAGAGAAAAGTCTGTGCATAGGGTTCTGGTGGCTCACTGTCTTCCAGTTGACATGTGTATTCCTAACGGCAGAGAAAGCCCCAGGACTTTCATCTGGTGTGCATTTTAATATGAAGACATCACAGGCTTGACTCCCTAACTGGTTTCTATGTAGGTGCAACTAGGGTGAGCCAACTCAGAAGCTGGTGTCTAAACATGTCATCATGGCAAGATTTCAGGCCCTTGTCCCTGCTTTTTTGGGACCACAGCATGATGGCTACCACCAAGCAAAATAGGACTGGGGGTGGTGGTGTTTCCCTCCAGTTCACCTTCCTTTGTGGGACTGGCTAGCTGACCTGGTCTTTGCTATTCTAGGGGTGACTATGTTCCCAGCAAGCACTTCTCTGAAGTTGTTATCTATGTCTTATGAGAGGGAAGGGGAAAGACAGAGGTCCTGCCAGCAGTGTGAGAGAATCCCACGAGTTAAACATGTATCCCACTCCCAACCCAGTCTTGCTTGTTCTTTACCGAGAGGGTAGCAAAACTTCAGAAACAAGAGAGAAGCAAGCTCCGCCTTGTGCCTGAAGTGCCATGTTCCACCCAGGAGTGGCTAGCCCTAGCTCTAGCACACAGGACCCCATCTTGCCTCAGCACGGTGGTCCCTAGTGCTAAAGAAGCTGTATGCCTCCCCAGGCATCCTAAGATGCTAGAGCTTGAGGTACTATTTGTAATATGGCACATTCATCATTTAGACCTGAGAGCCAGTTTGCAGAGTGGCTGGGCATCCACCCATCCATCCTCGGAAGGCACACTCCAGACGGGCGCTTGCCTCAGAGCCCAAATGGTATCCACAGCCACTGACTGGTATGGCACCTGTGTCCCCTCAGCTCGTACCCACGGTCAGCTGCTGCACTGTCTTTCCTGCCCTTGTGGTCTGGGCAGAAGGTAAATGATGGCTCTTGGGAGTGGTAGCCATAGCAGTCTGTATTAGGAGGTCTCTCCTGGCCACGCAGGCTCACTGGATCCTGATGGGACAAGACTGAAAGCAATGGGTGGGAGGGAGGGGCAGTGAGAGGTGGCCAGAGGACTGATGGTGAACTTGGAATATGGAGGGTCACATGGGCTATAGGCAGAGAAAGGACTGAGACAGAGCTGGCTCTGAGGGGTGCCTGGGATGCGAGGAAGGAACTGTGCACTGAGCAATACTCAGTCCCAGAAAGAGGGGAGTGGAAACCACGCAAACGAAACTTCATTTCCTATGGCATGTTTATTAAGCGTCTACTCTGTGTCAGCCCCAGTGCTTCTGACCCTAAAGCACAAGACTAAAGGTCAAATCCATCATCGTATAGGTAACTGAGTCCAGAGAGGGGCAAGGCCAAACCTAGATTCACATGCAGATCTCCAGACTTGGCCCAAAGCTCTCAACATTGCCTGGGCTCCTTGCTCGATGCCTGTCTGCTATAGGACCCAAGCATGGATTTCGGGACACATCATATCCAGCCCAAAGGGCTCATTCTTAGCAGCTAAGCGAGAACCCTATGTTTATAGGCCATTTTATAGCCCCCACTCAGTTTCCTGGTACAGGGCATCTCTGCAGGGGGCTTTCCAGAGGGTTACCCTCTTATAGCAGACACCAGCCCCTGGGCCATGTTGGTTCCTCTGGACCCTTTTCCCTCCCCACAACCCACTCTGACTCTTCCAGTTCTTCTCTTGGGACCAGGACCACACTGACTTACCACCGGCTCATGGATAACCTCTATGGGTCTTTCTTGTGAATCAATGACTCAGCAGAAAAAGGGGAGGCAGGGTGGAGGGGAAGGGGTGGGAGATGGGGGGATGGGGGCAGTGTTGGGGGGAAGCTAGGCCCTTTCCTAACCCAGCAAGGAGGGTACAACCAAATCACATCCCCCAGGACACAGTTTTTAACACCCGAACTTAATGAGATGATGTGCTTCTCCTCACCAGGGAATGCTTTTTTTAAACACACATACACACAAGTTAAGTGTTTTAATTGACAACCCAGTTTTTACACATAGTTATGGTATAGTGTGACAGAGGCCTGATTTTCTAGAATTTGCCTTATCTACTGATCAGTCCGCAACATTGATTAACTTCTAGGTAGAGAAAGCTCTGGAGAAAACAGATGCTGGGTAGAAGGATGGATGAACAGATGGTTATGAGTGATGTGTGTGTGTGTGTGTGTGTGTGTGTGTGTGTGTGTGTGTGTGTGTGTGCGCGTGCTTGGATTTGTGGATGAGTGGGTGAGCAGGTACATGAATGGCCAGAGGAGTGACTATGGATAGATGGGCAAGTAAGTAGGCAGATGGATGAGTGGATAGGTGGGTTGGTGGGTGGATGGATGGATAGATGGGTTGGTGGGTGGGCAGATGGGTGAGTGGATATGTAGGTGGATGGATAAATGGGTGGGTGGGCAGATGGGTGAGTGGATATATAGGTGGATGGATAGATGTGTGGGTGGATAGATGGGTGGATAGATGGATGGGTGGGCAGATGGATGCATGAAGGCATGTATGAAGTGATTTGTCTAGTTATATGGATAATAAGTGGTCCATCCAGACCTTGCAATGGGGGCTTCCTGGAATCCTGCACTCTTTCTACCTCTCCATATGGGGCCTTGATCCTGTACCAGATGGCATTCTCCAGGTCTTAACAACAGCAGAGCCCTGTCTCCCTGAGAGGCCATTGGAGGCCTGCCTCTGGACTGAGTGCATTTCCTGACTTATCATGGCTAAGTCCTTAGCAAAGTCTATGGGAACGGGACTGCTTCTGTACTACACTAGGAAACAGAGCCATAGGTGGTGATGGAGCAGGTCATGGGCTGGAAGGTAGCACAGATGTAGGAGGCCCCTTGGTAGGAAGGTTGCTCAGAGCCCACTAACAGACCAGAGCTGACACTCACTTACCTCAGCTCAGAGTACAAAGTGACCTCAAATGTGCTCCTCAAAATCTCAACCCACATAGAAGCAGACAGAAAGCAAATCTGTTCATCCTGACCCTGGTACCTAATGAGACAGGGGACATCCCTAAGAATTCAGACTAACACTGTCCCCAAACCACAAGTGGAAAATTAAATTAACAAAGCCCAGGTCTGGCACCACTCCCACCAGACTGAAAAAGCAAACACTTCTATTCTGGAAGAATCTGGCTCTATTGTAGACTTCAGAGAATGAGCAGAAATAAAGTTATAAGGAAAACAGACACTCCAGAGTGAAAAATCACAAACTGTACCTGGAACCAACTATCCCAAGAAAGAGCTAGAAAAACTAACAAGTCAGACACACATACACACATATATATACACACATATATACACACATGCATGTATGCACACATAAACACATATACCTATACACATGAACATATATATGCATGCACATATATATATATACACACATACATACACATGTATATATATACACATTCACACATTTCCACTCATGTGTGTATATATATATATATATATTACATATATATATATATATAATATTATATATATATATACACATACATACACATACACAAATATTCATGATCTGGGCAGACAGGTAAAGTCTTTGATACACAGCATGAGGAGTTGAGTTCTAGTCTCAGCATCAAGTCTGTGTAGTGGCTGCGTCTATAATTCTAGAGCTGGGGAAGGAGAGACAGACAGATCCCTAGGGCTTGCTGGCCAGACAGTCTAGCCCAGTCAGTGGAACCTAGGCTAATGATAGACTCTGTCTCAAAAGATAGGTCCAAGTAAACACACACACACACACACACACACACACACACACACACACACACACCTTGAAAGATCAGATTCATCAGGGACAGTATAAACAAAACAAGACAAAACAAGCAGGATAAAAATAGCCAACCAGAATGTCCAGAAAGTAAAATATTCATGAATTTTTGAAGACTTTTACTTGAAGCAATTATATGTTCACAGGAAAATACAATGTCCTGTGCACACATCTCATAGTTGCAGCCAATGGTAACATAGCACACATAGGAGCAGTTGCCAACATCTGGGAGAAAGAAAGAGAACTGTCACGGTGTCCCTAGTTGGTGGGGAATCACAATCTTGGTTTGTGTGTTTCTTTCTTTGTTTTCAACTACACAAAATTCTTCAAGATGGAAAATAATTAACTCTAATTAAATTTGGTTTCAGTAAATACCATGATGATTAGGGTGTGGGAAAGACTTCATACATAGAAGTAAAAGACCCTAAAGTTTCCAGATGCTCACAAGCTAAGTCAACCACATGACGGTGTTGACCTCCTTAAGCAGTTCTCCATCCTTCATCCTCTCCATGAGCACTAACACATTTTGTCTCCCTTACTCCTGAGCCACATACCTCCACTGTACCCAATCCTCCTGGCCTGGTCCATATGTGCTGCTCCCATCCATCTACCCCTCCCAGCCTCTGCAGTTATAATTTATCAGATTACTCTATAGATCCCCTTGGTACAATCTAAATCGGCCTGAGCATGTCTCCCAAGCTTGCTGTGACAGGTCAGTTTGCAAAACATGCAAGAAAGCCCCTCCTCCAACATGGTCCTTTATTTGGTACTTATATGGTATCTGCTCATGTATATATATGTTCACATACGTGTGTGCATGCCAAAGTGTGTGTGTGTGTGTGTGTGTGTGTGTG
>CACVCL010021923.1:0-51775 GCA_902729485.2 Mus minutoides | reverse complement strand
TTTTTAATTGTTTTTATACAAAATAAATATTATAGAAAGTGCTTTTTAAATATATTTGAACGGAAAAGTAAAACTCCAGATGAGTTAAGGTCTTGGATATTCCGTACAGGGGCTTGGAATTTCATGCTGCTATTTAATGTTCTCTAAGAGCTTAGGGTTGAGATCTATTACAATACTTTGCTGTTTCACAACACATTTTCAGCTTCGTAATTTCTTTATAGTATTTTTAACTTTGCTTTTAATGGAAGACAATTAATTTAATACTTTCCCTGACAATGTTTATTACTCCTAAATACATTCCAATCTCATAGTAAGTGGTTGATCTAAACCTAATGTCATGTTTTTTTACTTTCTTCACATTTTTCCATTACTCTATTTCATTATGGAAAATGTAGGATAACGTGACAATAATATAGAGTAAGGTGTCTGGCATTTGAGTGGAGAATCCACTTTGGAGAATGTTTATAAAGTAATTTACACTTTCATGCATGGTGTACGAAATGACTCATTTCTCTTTTTTATTTTCGTGATTAAAATAGATTTAAAATTTTAAAAGCCTGCCTTAGCTAAAATTAGTAAAATCAATTTAGTCTTGTTTGAATTTTTGGAAATGTAAAACATACTGTATTTCACTGTAGTTTTAAGTAGTAAGATATAAATAAATTTTAAATTCCATTTTGTTTTTCAAAACAGACGAATTGTCTTTAGATATTATGTCTTCAGAACACAGCTAAGGTATTCACATATGAAATGTAGAGGAACTGCAATTTAATTTTTGTTGTTAGTACCATGTTTCAAGAAGATTTAGATAGTACTGACACAATATGAACAGAGTAGAATATGTAAATCTAAAATAAGGTATACCAAAATAAACATGGTAGTACACGTGTAGTACAAAACTTAGAAGTTTGAAGCAGGAGGATTGTGAATTTGAGGTCAGCCTCCTACATGTCAAGACATGTAAATAAACAAAAAATGAACATCTGTCTACAAACATATATATTTACATTTCAGTAGCTTGAAATAGAAATCAGAAATTAAGAAAATTCAAATAAGTTGTAGCTATGGCTAGGGATGTATGTTCCCTAGCAATATGCCTGCCATCTGTACCACCATGCTATTCACCATAATAATGGATTATCACTCTAAAGCTGTAAGCAAGCTCCAATTAAATGCTTTCTTAAATAAAAGTAACCTTGGTAATGGTATCTCTTCACTCTGACTAAACACAGTGCAATAACAGCCCCATTAAATTTGAAATCCTTTAGAACTTGATTAAATGATAGCATATATTAAGTACAGAAAGGTCCAATCTTCCTTCTATTGACTGCAGAGAAAGTTATCTCTCATTGAGTTAGCAAATCAGTGTGATAACTCATGTTTTTAGCACACATAACCACACACATACGCACATGCAAATACAGACAGGCACACACAGAGTGTATGTTTATGCTGCAAAGTTTTGTGTCAACTTACCCCAAGCTAGAATTATCTGAAAGGAGGGAATATAAATTGAGAAAATATTTTCATAAGATCCAGCTGTATGGCATTTTCTTCATTAGTGATTTATGGAGAAAGGCCAGGCCACTCTGATGCTGCAATCCCAGGGCTGGTGATCCTAGAATTTGTAAGAAATCAGGTTGAGCAAGCCGTAGGAGCAAACCAGTAAGCAGCATTGTCCATCACCCCTGCATCAGCTTCTGTCTCCAGGATCTCTCCCTGTCTGAGATGCTGTCCTGAAATCCTTCAACGACAAACGGTGTGTGGAAGTTTAAGCTGAATAAATACTTCCTTTCCCAACTTTCTTTACTCATGGTGTTTCAACACAGCAATATACATGTATGTTTATACATCTAAACATAGATAAATATGTATGCATACATATATACACATATAAATATATACATATGTAGTGTATAAGCTTATATGTTGGGATATCAAAGCAAACATTTTTATTCATAAGTCATGAATAGAGGAGCTAAATTAAGCTTTGGCCATGAGTATTTGTAAAGAATGACATTTGACAGGAGAAATCCCTTAATATATGCAAATGGCCTCATCATTCTTTGTCATTCACTCTCTCTCTTTCCCTCTCTCCTTTCCCTTCTTTTTTTCCTTTCTCATCGTCTCTGCTTTCAGTCATTTCTCACTATATTTATGTCAACATATTTTCAGTGTAGTCAATGATTCAGAATCATGGGGTTCAATTTCAGTCCCATTCTTTCCATTGTATCATATCCAGTGCTTAGTTTTAGAAATTTTGAATATATCAAACCACAGGTTTGCTTTTTGAAACTATTTATGTGATTATTTCAATAACTATATAACAATAACTAATATTGAATTCTCTTGACTTTTCTATGTAGATATAGATGTATAATATTTACGTATTGTAGTGTATTGGTTAAACAATAACAAAAGACTTAGTGTATGTTTGTGAGAGAGATGAAAACAGAGACTGGGGTGGATGGGTAGATAGATAGGTAGAAAGAACGATGATAAATAGACAGAAATTTAGATTTGATCAGACTAAGAAGACTTCATGTACCATCAACATGAACATGCACTGTTAAAATGAAACTTTTTGTTTAAAACATTTTTCTCCAGTGGCAGCAAATAACCTGATTGAAACCACTGTCATGGTGGAAGGTGACCTAGCAGCGCATTCCTGATGCATTAGCTGTGCTCATCAGACGTTCTTTGTCTAGTATGCAATAATGATATGCAGTTACAGTATCTTGGAGTTCCTAAGAGATCTCAGTGTAAAAAAATGGATATCATTTGAATATTGGATGCACTCATCCAGTTTCTCTATTGTTCATTAAGCAGTACAGGTTGTGAATTATGGGAGAAAATTCTATACATATTAATAACTTATATCATTGGAAGTAGCAGTTTGCAGCTTATTATGTTCAAGCATTTTATAGAATGGGAATTCAAATAAAGTTTTAAAATGTTCAAATGTTCCAAAGAATTGAAAGATCAAATTAAGCCAATTGATTAACACTATGAGGACAGTGTTTAGCTTTAAAAGTAGGCCTCTGTAGATGACTGTGTTGGAAGAATGCTCTATTTTATTAGGTTGCTTCTTCTTCTGCATAAAACAATTCTTCTGAGTGAAAGAGCCTCAGCTCTGGGACCAGAAAAAATTGAAATAGATTATTTTGTCAATATGTTTTTCTAAGTATTTTGATTATTGTTTTATGGAGTACAATAAAACATGCAACATACTAATATGCTGCAATACAAACATTTATAATTCACATGTTTAATTGATCACAAATATCAAAAAATGTAATGACATTGGTTATGTTGCTCTGGATAAAATAAATGTCATATAACCATTGTTTGTTGATTTTGTAGAGTGTGGAAACATATCATAAAATATTATTTGAGTATCTTTCCAAATCAAAAAAAAATTCTAGTAAAACTTACCATATAGATTTTAACTTTAAAATGATAATAATGCAAAATATTATGGCATAACTGTTACTTAAGTTGTCAATCTTTCAGCCTAAATTTGACCTCTTACTTAATATACATATAATTTATAAGCCATTGTGAATATAACAATAATAATATTACTTTCAGTATGTTAGATCCTATCCATCAAAGAGGCTTCTCTCCAATACTTGAAATGCCTTTACAGAATACCCAAACTGGATCAAAAGTTGAGAAGAACTGAATGTGAAGTACTGAGTCCCAGTTGATACATTTACATTAAGACACTCATACTTTAGGCTCTTGGAACATCCTGGATGAATGACAGAAAGATTTTAATAGCCAGAAGACATCAGACGTTTTTGGAAAATTGTATCTTGTAAATAACAAAAAGCTACAACCCTGATGCCTCGATAACATGGCTGCCTGTATAAGAATTTTAAAATTACAACACCAGTACAGGTTAACATGAAAGTCTGAAATCTCACAAGTCTCCACTAATAGACAAAGAATGACAAACAGCTATGGACTGCTCAGAGAAAAAGCATTTCTGTTTTCCAGGGATCAATCCTTAAATTGGTTTTAAAACATCATGTAGTTATGTAATACATATAACAACTAGTAAACAAAAACAGGAGAACCAATATTTAAAAGGTAGGCTATGCATTTTAGAGGCAGTTATGTGGAATGGTTTGGAGAAAGGAACAAGAGATGGAGGAAATGATATAATTGCATCTTATTTAATTTAAAATAATTTAAAAAATATTAACATACTAATCTCAAACTACATAGTAAAGTATCAGTATGAATCAATAGTATAAATTATTCTGTAACTAACATGCTTTGCAACATGACAACATCCTCTTGGAGGCTGGGGGAAGAGGTTAGGGGATGTGGAACAGTTAGAGGGGTGGACCGGGAAGGGGATAAAGTCTTGACTGGAAAACAAAAAGATTAAAGAATAAATAAAACTTGGCTTGCATGTTAACTACTAATAACTAATAACAACAGTAATAAATATAAATTATTATTTATGGACAACAATAAACATTGGAGGTACATAAGATAATTATTCATTTTTATCAATATTTTGTACATATTTCCCTAAGCATATACTTTATTCCCCTATGTAAGGTCATCTAAAATAATATTTACTGACTAGCTTTCTTCTGCATTTAGTGGTTATATATACAACGTTTAATATTTATGTTATATTTAAACATTCTGCCTCTGTACTAATGTGTTCTACTTAGTTGCTTTCTAGAACAATGATTATACTTCTATTTGCTTATTATATTTATCAAATTTATTATGATTGAACTAATTTCTTTTAAAGGAATCATTTTAAAAACAGTAACTTTTTAGAAGTATGAGGGCAATTTTAACATACAACTTTCTCATGTGCATTAATTCTTGTCTATACTTACAAAAGATATAAGTTTATAGGACCTCTGCCAATTGACTTGGAAACTCTTATGTTTGAATCTTGATTTTCACAATCGACATTGTGTAATAATCCAAGGGCATTAAAGAAGTGTTTTATTGACTCATCGTTTATAAGTGGAATTTCAGAAAGAAATATGATACTGGAAGAATATTAAAAAAATTAAAAATTCCCACTTTTGCTCTTTGGCATGAATTTCACTTTTTTTTTTTATTATGAGATACTTGTGAAAATAGAGATGTTTTAGTTACAAAATTGTAGTTCTATATAGATCTTCAGAATAATTGTGTGCCATATACAAATCCTGTCTTGTGTCAGAGCTCTTATTTTGGAGATATACTTCCTTTGTTTTTAGTGGATTACTCTCTTTTTTCTCTTGGCAAATTTCTATTTTCTATTTCAAATTATGTATAATTGATAATAGTAGATTCAAAATTCTAAAAATGTTACTAGCAAGTCTTTGTTTTCAAGTAGAAACAAAAATGCACAATTAATGACAATCTTATTTTTCTTATACATATATTCTGGCATCCCCCTGTGAGAACTGAAGAAAATCATTAGCTTATTCTCATTTTTTTCCTTATAGGTATAATGAAAGAAACTCCATGCACAAATATTTGACTAAACAGCTGCAGGTTAGAGAAGGGGACTGCAGTACAGTCCTCAGCAAAATCAACAAAAAGTATCACAATGACCAAATTTCAAAACAATGCCAAGTAATTGTCAAAATCTGGATTTCTATTAGCTTTACCAAATTATCTTATTCATTATACATCCTTTGTACATATTACCATTATGAAATAATAGGCAGTTTACTCTTTCTCAAAAGATCCTTAATCTACTATTAGACAAATTTGAAAAATTTGTGTTGAGAAGAGAGTTAAGTGTACATTTTCTGTTTGTTATCCTATATAATATATTCTTTGTCACGATTTTCTAAGTTTATTTTATATTTGAGACAAATCCGTGAGTGATTTTATAGAAGACTCCAACAAGTATGTCAAAGATAGTAATTTAATACAAATTTACTTTGATTTTCAAATAAAATTATTATTTTATAATGTACTTGCAGCCTAATATTTTCTGTATGTATCCTGCACTAAAAATATAAATATTGAAAAACTAGCCCTACTATATCCTGGGAGCTTGTTAAGGAGAAATGTACATCATGAAATGCTGTAATATTTTCTAATAGGAAGAGAAAGAGAAGGAAGAAAAGACAAGAATACTTATTCTATGCATATTAACTCAATAGTCATGATTTAAAATGTTAAAATTAAAAACTATATTGAGATCTTAAATGCAATATTCATTTCAAGAAAATGTATCCTTTATTTTTCAACATTTTTCTGGGTAAATAGCATAGTAAGTAAAGCATAGTATGATACAGTCTTCTGCAGTCCTGGCCACTCATCACAGGATACTCATGGAAAAGTAACTGACACTCTAGATAGTCTGTAGGGCATTGTGTAGAACAGAAAGATAAAGTACATTTCCAACTTATGGTATTTTCCATTATTATTAATAAGAACCTTCAATCACTTAATATTGACAGCTTCAGGTATGAATATATGTAAGCATTCAACAATTTTACTAATGCAAATGCATCCCTGAATAAAACATAAAAAAAAGCATTCTCTAGATGGAAAAAAATCTAAAACTAAACAAAAATTATCTCCTATTTTCTTGTCCTATAGTTTTTGCGTCTTCATGTTTTTCTGACACAAGGTCTCAGGTAGCCCATGGTGGCTTCACATGATGGGGCCTGAGATGAACTTGAACTCCTGATTGTCCTGCTTCTATGTCCCAGTATTTGATATGAAAGTACATGCTAATGACTGGTTTCCCTTAGAATACTCCTCTATATCATTTGTTTTGAATTTATTCCATATGTTCTCTATGTTGTTATGAGTTTAATATAATAAATTCAACGAAGACAAGCTGCTTCCTTTTGATAATTAATTTAAAATGTAACTAAGTATTACAGACAAGGAAGTATGCAGTAAAATAGCATAAAAATTCCATAGCCATCAGAGTTCTCCTCACAGCCATCCATTGGTCTGAGCACAGGGTCCTCAATGAAGGACCTAGATAAAGGACCCAAGATGCTCAAGGGGTTTGCAGCCCCATAGGAGGAACAACAATATGAACTATCCAGTATCTCCAGAGATACCTGCAACTAAATCACCATCCAAAGAGTACAGATGGGGGGACTCACAGCTCTAGCTGCATAAGCAGCAGAGGACAGCCTAGTTGGTCATCAGTGAGAGGAGAGGCCCTTGGTTCTGAGAAGGTTTTATGCCTGAGTATAGGAGAATGCCAGGGCCAGGAAGTGGGAGTGGGTGGGTTGGTGAGAAGGAGGAGGGGGAAGAGATAGAGGGTTTTCGAAGGAGAAACTAGGAAAGGGGATAACATTTGAAATGTAAATGAAGAAAATATCTAATTAAAATTCATTAAAAAAAGGATCTCCAGCAGCAGCCTTCTTCCAGCAACTCACCAAAATGACCAAAAAAAGAGAAAGAGGAGAGGGACTTGGTGTATGCTCTCTAGGCCTTTTAGGAAACATGGAGTTGTTACTGTGGTCACATACATGTGGATCTAAAAGAAGGGTGATCTTGTAGACATCAAGGAAATGGGCACTCTTCAAAAAGGAATGCCCCATAAGTGTTACTACGACTAAACTTTTTTTTTTTTTTTCTGATATGCTACTGATAACCTAACTCACAGTCTCGCGTATACGAGGAAAGTACTTGGCCCCTGATCAATTCCACCCCACCGTAATCCTTTCTATTAATAATCTGTTGCAATCACAACTCTTCTCAGGTAATAATTATTTTTTAATAACTTCCAGGTGTTGCTTCATATCTTTGTTGAAAGTTGATCATTTTAATGTTCTCTCCAATTACTTTCTATATCAGTCAGCTATGATATTTTATTAGTGTGATCTGCAATTAGAGCTCTAATTATATTTTCAGCTTCAACTGAATTTCCTAAACCACATTAGATGTTTAAAAAACCAAAGCACTTCCTTTCAGTGCTAGAGATAGGATGCAGGTCTCACACATGCCAAGCAAGACCTCTGTAACTGAGCTCTTGATAAAAAAAAAAAAAATCAGATAAAATGCTTAGATAACATTACTCAGTATTGTACATAATATCAAGAATTATGCAATATTTTAAAAATTAGCATTTGAAACAAGAAATTTCACAATACTCACTCTCATAAATTCATTTTTTTAATAGCAAAATAGTATTCCATTGTGTAAATGTACCACATTTTCTGTATCCGTTCCTCTGTTGAGGGACATCTGGGTTCTTTCCAGCTTCTGGCTATTATAAATAAGGCTGCTATGAACATAGTGGAGTATGGGTCCTTTTTGCCAGTTGGAACATCTTCTGAGTATATGCCCAGGAGAGGTATTGCTGGATCCTCTGGTAGTACTATGTCCAATTTTCTGAGGAACTGCCAGACTGACTTGCAGAGTGGTTGTACAAGCTTGCAATCCCACCAGCAATGGAGGAGTGTTCCTCTTTCTCCACATCCTCGCCAGCATCTGCTGTCACCTGAATTTTGATCTTAGCCATTCTGACTGGTGTGAGGTGGAATCTCATTGTTGTTTTGATTTGCATTTCCCTGATGATTAAGGATGTTGAACATTTTTTTTTCAGGTGTTTCCCAGCCATTCGGAATTCTTCAGTTGAGAATTCTTTGTTTAGCTCTGTACCCCATTTTTTAATGGTGTTATTCGTTTTTCTGGAGTCCAGCTTCTTTAGCTCTTTGTAGATGTTGGATATTAGTCCCCTATCAGATTTAAATCCTTTCCCAATCTCTTGGTGGCCTTTTTGTCTTGCTGACCGTGTCTTTTGCCTTACAGAAGCTTTGCAATTTCATAAGGTCCCATTTGTCAATTCTTGATCTGACAGCACAGGCTATTGCTGTTCTATTTAGGAATCTTTCCCCTGTGCCCACACCTTGGAGGGTTTCCCCCACTTTCTCCTCTATAAATTTCAGTGTCTCTGGTTTTATGTGGAGGTCTTTGATCTACTTAGACTTAAGCTTTGTACAAGGGGATAAGAATGGTTCAATCCGCATTCTTCAACATGATAACCACCAGTTGTGCCAGCACCATTTGTTGAAAATGCTGTCCTTTTGCCACTGGATGGTTTTAGCTCCCTTGTCAAAGGTCAAGTGACCATAGGTGTGTGGGTTCATTTCTGGGTCTTCAATTCTATGCCATTGATCTATCTGTCTGTTGCTGTACCAGTTCCATGCAGTTTTTGCACAATTGTTCTGTAGTACAGCTTAATGTCAGGCATGGTGATTCCCCCAGAGGTTCTTTTATTGTTGAGAATAGTTTTTGCTATCCTAGGTTTTAGGATAGCAAAAACTATTCTCAATAAAAAATACTCACTCTCTTAATACTATCTTTTTCACTTGGTTTTTGCTTCCTATACAAGCAATTGAGATGAAATAATAATTTCCACCTACGGATGGACTGAAATAATATCCTATTACATATATGATTTTTTAGTCTTTTCATAGTGGAAAATATTAATTAATATTTCAGCTTATGGAAGCATTATGAAATATAAAACACTATTTTCATTTTCTAATTTTATTGCTCAGGTGAGAATTCCAAATAGTGCATTATTTTATATTATTAACTCCAATTTCCCTGGCTACTACATCATTCTTTACCCATAAAACACTGTGTGCTCCTTTTTATTTTAGTACATCAAGTCCAATTTGAGATATCCAAATACTTTTCAGTGTGCATTAATCCACTGAGATCAAGGTTGATGTACTAGTGGTTCATCCTGAAAGAAACTTACTATCCTCTCAGTAGCTAACAATTCCCAATAGCTTCTTAGCTCATGGTGCATTGGTCTGCCTATCCATGCTCCATTTGATCTTTCACAAGTGTTGTGTATGCTGTAACAGCCACTGTGAGTTTATACATGTGAATCTATCTCTTGTGTGAAATGCTAATGAAAACAACTGTGAGATTTTTGTCTTGCACCAATCAGAATAATTAAGATTAAAGAAAAATGGAAGGAAAGGATGATGCAGATTCAGAGAAAGGAGAATGCTTATTCCAGACTGATAATGGTATAACCTTGTGCAGGTACTATGGTAAGCAGTGTAGAGGATGTTTAACATTCTTAAATTCCTAAACACCAATAAATTCTGTGTGCATACCTGTGAATACATAATTATGAATATTCATTTAACTGAGTCTGATTGTAGTAATTCCCATCAGATGTGCAGTTGGTGAAAATCCGTTTCCATTCTGTAGTTTCATTTCTAAGAGGAAGTCTTGTGTCATACAGAAAATATTTATCTCATGATTTTACATTTATTAATAGCTATTCCTGTTGTCCAGAGTTGCTATACTTCATATGTACATAATGAATGAATTACGATGCAACTGTTTGTACAGGATGCTATAATTTAAAAGTTTTGGCAATACAAACTTTAGATACTATGTTACTTAACCAATCATTTTAAGAATTTTGATTTATCACCAGAAAATATGATCATGTGCTCATCTGTTTTATGGACTTAACATGTATGTGTTATATATCAAATGGCATATTGAATATATTTATGCTAAATATGTTTTTAAAATTCAGCAAAGACAAATATTTAAAATTTCTTAGATAATGAAATTACCCCTAACCAAACTGTTTCTTTTTGTATAGTCTTTGCTGCTGTTTTATTCATTGCTCCCAAAATATTTACTTCTTTACTACTCTCCAATGCACTGTAAACTTTTATTGAAATTTATTATGTATTTCAATTTTTCTGTTCAATAGGGTAAGATTTAATTCTGCTGGCAATTTGAAAACTTTATTAAGAGTTTGTATGTTTTCAATGCTTTAGAGATTTTAGATAGAAATGCAAATTTTAAATTAGATGTGATAGGTTTAATTTTGAGAATGAAAAAATATTCATAATTTTGTCAAGAAGGAATCCTATCAAAAACCTGAATATTGACATGGTTCAATGTGTAGTAATATTTGTTTACTTGCTTACTTATTTTTAAGTATCATCTATTAAATACATTGAAAAAAAGCACTGTAAATCAGTAAAGTATGCCTTTTTAATTTTTTTAACTTTTTAAATTAGATATGTTCTTCATTTACATTTCAAATGCTATCCCCTTTCTTAGTTTCCTCTCTGAAAGCCTCTTATACCCTCCCCTGCCCTGCTCCCAAACCTACCCACTCCCCCTTCCTATCCCTGGCATTCCCCAGTATGGGGCATATGATCTTCACAAAACCAAGGGCCTCTCCTCCCCTGGGTGGCTGACTAGGCCATCCTTTAACTACTATTCAAAACCTTTGTTCTAGGTCTTTCTCATTATTTTTGAGGAAACCCTTAACTGTACTTTGTGGGCCTCGTTGGCCTTGAACTGATGATCCTTCTGCTTCTGTCTTCTGAAAAGCTGGTGTTATATGACTTCACTTAAAGGAGTGTTTGTTTGGAAACAGGGCTTTGCAAGTACCGAAAGCACCCACTGTATACATTTGAAGGAAATGGTACTCAATTAATAACTATCCAAGATTTTAAAACTAACTTGAAACAGAGTATTTTAGAAACAATTAATTACCATCTCTGAATATTTACTAGGCTGGCTGACAAGAAAATCTCCATCCACCCCAGTCTTTTGAATACTGGAATTATAAATGTAAATTCTATTTGTAAATTGTAATTGTAAATTGTAAATTCTTCTGCCGCAGAATACTGAATTCAGAAATTGAATTTAACATATGAGTCATAGCTGAAAACCAACTCTAAGGGTCTTAGAAATAGTTATAAAGTATGTACCAACACAAGATAAAGAAAACACATTTGTTAGGGTTGATGGTTCTAACGATGTATATTTTTAAAAGATTGGAAACACATACACACACACTCACACACAAATTTTCCATATGAGAGCTTTGGATCACTGTTGACTGGATGGTTCTATGGTTTCACAAAGTACTATAGACTCAGATGAATAAACAACAAACCCTTCTTAGTCATATTCACAATCTCCCTTAAGGGAGTAGTCCTATACTGGAAGAGAAAGCAAAAATATCTAGAACTGAGGAAGGAGCTTCCTTTTGAGATGTGTTTCACAATCTCTGTGGAGAGAAATTGACATAGTTTTGTGGCAAAAGGAAGTCTCTTAAAGAGTCTAATCCCATGACCAAAATAAACAACAAAAAGGGTTGAGTTTTGCCTGGAGAATCATAGAATTACTAGCAAAATGAAAACATGAAACACATACTGATATTTACATTAATGTGATTTATTGTCTGTACCTCAAAACAATACTGTAAGTAGTCGGTACAGAAGCAGACATTATCCTGATGAAGGCAATGAACTGCAATTAAATAGCTAACCATGGAAATAGCAGAATCAAAACAACCAAAGAACGATTATTTGCAAAACAGAGCAATGATACCAAAATGTTTAGAAGATAAACCTGCCATTGGGCCATGAAAATAAGAGAAAACATGAAACAAGTAAAGTCAGAAATTAAAATGAGAACATAATTATTAAACTCAGAGCAATAAAATAGCTTATAAGACACTATATAAATAACTATTTATCAATACAATATATTTATCTTCCTTTATCTATACTCTAGTCTATTATTTCATGTCTACTGTCAGATTTGGCTTTATTTTTTTTTTCTTTGTCTGATTCTAGAAGGGATAATATACATTCTTAATTTAAGGTGTTTTCATGTATTCAATTATTGGAAGTTGTAACTTTAACTGTTCAGAACGGCTTTACAGTGTACAGTAAGATAGGGTAATGTTGCATTCTAGCGATCAGTCTTGTGTGAACATTTTCTGATTTTCTTTATTTCTCTCCTGAATATCTCCAACATGTATTTTGATTTCAATATATGTATATATTTTTCACTTTTATATCTATTAGTGCCTTGTAAATTCAATCTAAGTCTATCATGGAGGGGGTTTCTGTTATTGTGTTTACTGTTATTTTTCTTGTTTTGGTTATGTTTGTTTGGGTTGGTAGTAGATAAGTGCATACAATATATTTGATCATTTAGTTGGAAATAGCACAGCCTATTCTAACTATAAATAAATTCATTGAGTTCTACAGAATTTGGCTCTGGTTTATTAAGATGAGTGATGTTTTCATTTATTTGCGTGCTATTTTATAATAAAGTTAATAAATAAAAAATAGCCAACAATATTTTAGAATGAATCCACAATAGACTATTGAATTAATGAGAAGAATTTATTCTCTAAATTGAAGGCTTCTGCTGTTATTGTACACCCTGGTGATGTTCCTGCCATACACAGGTGCCTATCCCTTTGACTCCTCTGTGGATGTATAAAACTCCAGATGTTTGGACATTCTGCTGCTCTGCCAGCCAGCCTGTTCTCCAATCATTGCTACTACCATTGTGCTGTCACAGCAGCTGCCTCTTCTTTAACAATTAACATCATCAGTAGGCAAAGGAAAAACACTGTGAGCAATCCTTGTTTACTTAATATTGAAATATGAGGCATCAACATAGAAGGGTGTCTTCCAATCAAAACCCACTTAGAATGAATGTCTTCACCACTAATGTCCTCACTGAAGATATTAACATAAAAGACAAATTTCCTTTACTTCAATCTTTCCTACTACTTCATAAAGAAAAGTCTTGAAAAAGAATCCAACTAGTTAAACCTTTTTTTTTTTTTTTCTATGCCCATTAGACAGGGCACGTAAGTCATAATGCAGTAAGTTCAACTTTCATGTATTATGTATTTTAATTTCATATATCTGTCACTGAGCTTAAGAATATATGTGAATTAACCACTCTCTGAGTTGGGAAGCTATGCTAATTGGTATATTTATATGAATTTTTGAATCAACCAATTTGATTGTATGTCTACCTTGTTTTGTTCTTTGTGCTTGATATTTACACATTATAAAAGGAAACCGATTAAAATATGTTTTGACTTGCTTTTAGATCTAGCCATTGGAAGTTCTGAAAAAGTAAAATTTTAGAGTAATGGAGCTTATAAGTCTGAACCAAATATAATTTTTGCATAATCAGATTATATAGTAATTCATCCAATTCACAGAATTCCTGGGTCATGACATCTTCCACCTGCTAGTTTTAAGGAATCACTGACTTAGTTCTGTCAGTGTTAGCTATTCAGAAATACATATAGAATTGTAGACTAGGTACTTAAATCTAATTGTAGAACAAGCAACACTAACAATGGACAAAATTAATTGAGGATGTAGTTATTTTCCTCAATGTTTCATGATCTTATCTTTGACAACAACATAAATTTTATGCTAAAAATTATGTTTGTTTTTTTAATTGTCACTGTTAACTTCATAAATAGATATCACACTGAACATCTTAAAAACAATTTATTTTGAGGACTTCATACATGAGGACTACAACTGTTAGTTTTTATTGATTAGACTAAGAGAACACTCCATTTGTTTTATTTAACTAGCTATGAATAACTGTATTAAGATACTCTGAAATTATAAGTGACAATTTAAATGATCAAATATAGTAATGAAATATAGAAGACATGTATGCCATGTATAAGAATGTTTAACAATATGCAACAGAGCATAAATAAACTCATGAGCCAATTGATATGTTAATTGCATATGAGTAAAACAAGTTCATTTTTCAAGAGACCACAGGACATTTCTTGAGTTGAAAATACAATTTTTAGAATAATATAATATTTTCAGGTACACTTATTTCATCAATGACTTTACTCAGTCATCACCTGTACTTATTAAAATCTTTTCATTATTTAACACATTACAAAGACTTCTTAGTCAAAATCTAGAAACAATTTGGTAGGATTACATTAATAAATTAACCCTACTAAACATCTCTGTAAACTTTTTACTTTTTCAACTTTGAAGGCTATAATTTAAAATACAAGGCATTTCTGTTAAAGGTCTTGTTCTCTTTCATTGTTTTATCTTTGACTTGAAGGTGGCTGCCCTGATGATGCCTTTATAAGTGTTTTACTTATGAGAAGGTAGATTATTTTCTAAGTATACTATTCTCTTCTGCAATAGCTAGTTTCACTGCTAAGTATCTTTCTTTCAACTCACCTACCTCTGTGTATGGCATAATCACAGTCAGAGTTATGGGGGTTTGGGCTTTACTTAATGAACTTAGGCAAGTTTTAGCCAACCACAGCTGAAATAAAAGAAATCCAAGTTTTAATTAACCTGAACCGTCGAGATCTCTCAGACACTGGGCCACCAACAAGGCAGCATACAACAGCTGATATGAGGCCCCCAAAACGTACAGAGCAGAGGAATGCTGGGACTGGGTATAGTAAGATAAGATGCACCTAACCCTCAAGAAAGTGGAGGCCCTAGGGAGTTTAGAGATCTGGTGTGGTGGATGGTGGGGACATATTCATGGAGACAGGGTGAGCAGGGAGAAGAAGGTATAGGATGTAGAACAGTCATAGGGTGGCCAGTGAGGGTAATGAAATCTGGAGTGTTAAAAAAAAAAAAAAAAGAAAGTAATGTTTATTCTATATTTGATGATTTCCTTCAAAGAAATTAGTTTTCCCAATCTACTTTCTATGACTACCCAGATGATATATAACTCTGACATTTGTATATTAGGTATGCATATTAGAATTAATAGTAAGCTGTACATGGCAGGTGAAAAATCCATATACACTCTGTTTTCAGGTGACTAAGAAAAGTAGTACAAAAAAGTAGTACAAGGTCAACCTGATCTGCATGGTAGGACCATGCTTCAAACTTCAAAGATAAATAAATTAATATTAGTATATTTCATAAAAGTGTAAATGTAGATAAATATACACATAATATTTATGTAATTACTTGACATTTATAATTTGTGTTATTAAGAAAAACATTTCACCATTATTTCTGGAGGAAAATGACCTGGTAAATAGGTCGAGGGTTAAGGTGAGGTAGAGAAGGAGCTGGGAAGAGTGAAGGAAGGAGAAACTCCAGTCAGGATGAAAGAAAATTAAAAATGTAGAAAAATAAAGTAGAAACATATATTACTTCAGTCCATATTTGATTTTCAAATTGTTGCTATTTTGAATAGTTTTCCTGAATTTTTTTTTCCCCAAGCAGGGCTAGCCACTCAAAAGTGGGGCTTGTCTGGGATTTGAATGCAGGACCTCTCGCTCCCTAAGTGAGAATCATATCCCTAGACCAATGAGCCACTCCAGTCTATATTTTAAATGAATTATAAAGGTATTTTTTAACTATAATGAAAGATTATTTTGAGCTCATTCATTTAATTTATAACCATGTCAAACTGGTTAGGAGAAGTTAAGAAGTTAAGTTGATGTCTCTTGCAGAAGTTCCATGTTGATTTCCAGCACCAGGATCAGATGGCTCGAGGAAACTCTGGAAGCATCATCTCTGTGGGCACACATGTGCATCACATACACTCATGTAGTTCCCTACATGACTAAAAATAAAATGACTTTTGGCTATAATAGCAAAACTAAAATCGGAACTTTATAACAACGCGTCTCAGAGCTTGAGAAGTTAGGAGTCATTAGTTATCTTTCTTTCGATATTTTCATGGCATTTTTCATAGCCCTCAATCATGTAAAATGATGGATTCTGTTAATGATGGCTTTAATTGTAACATCGTTCATTGATAACTAAAATTCAACACTCATCTAAACTGATGAAAGAATGACACTATTATCAAACAAAGTTAAACCAAGTAATGTTTTCCAAACTGAAAATTCCATGATTGTATTAGGGTGTAATATGTATGCTTTCAGATATTTGTAAGCCATGGCCCTATTCTTGAAGTCCATTGTGTAGAAACCTCCAGGATTTGGGGAGGAGACGCTGAGAACATGGTACCATAGGAAAAGTTCAGGATCCTGAACAAGCTATTTCATGATAAATTAAAGAATGAGATATTTTGCAGAGTTTAGAACACAGTTTTTGGGCAAGGACTAGGTTTGTCTTGGTTTCTCAGAAGGAGAGATTGTTTGCTCTTGAGGACTGTTAGTTTAGAGAAGATCTGATTACAGGGGCTATGACAAATGAGTAAAGGAGATAGCCTGGGCATCTTCTTAGGGATTCCTAACATAAGTAGTACTGAACTTGGAAAATTCAAGGGAGGACTGCAAAAGGATGAAAGATAAAGAGAAAAACAAAGAAAAAATAGTGACAACATGATGATAACTAAAGACTTCTGTTCTATTTTATTATTTTTTCAAATATTATTATTTAAAATAGGAACTCATAATTAATTTGTTAATAGTAACCAATAATGAAATTATGTCATAAACTTTTGAGAAGTTTAAGAATTAAAGATAACTTATGAAATAATTATTTTTAATGTAAGGTTGACAATATTTTACATAGTAAATCATGCTTTTAACATTACACAAGAATATAAGTAAACACTTTCCAAATGAACTGCTTCTGCATTCATATGCTATGGACAAAAATGAGATAATTCAATAATGACTTCATAGAAAATACCATATTATCTTTCAAACTTTGGAAAAGTGTGGTGAAGGGTGCAGAATTGTCTGCTGGTCTTGGCATTTCACTTATCCACCTGATGATTCAGGGAGAAGAATATGCCCCCCTTTTTTGTGTGAGTGTTGATCTTAGAGAAATGAGCTGTCATTGGCAGAGAAATCTGTCAGCCTAGCAGAAACTCCCAAAATTGAGTGTCTCAAGAAGTTATTTATTATGATGGAGGCTGCTTTATAAAAATTAATATCACACTATTTGGTAAAATAAATCATCGCTGACCTAACAGAAATAACTGCATTTCTATAGGTATATATTACTTTCAGTTGATTATTATTAATCTCAGAATGGCTTCAAATCTCTTTCTAGTGCTGCTTTACACCCCTTTACCCTTCCACAGGAAGGATTCTCTGCTGCTGAGTGTGCACGTTCAGTTGTCATCTATCCATCAACAAAGACAGGTCAGTGTGCAAAGTTATCATTCATTCACAGAAGAGAAGTAATAGACATAATCATTTTGGAATTAAATTCAGAAAATTTCATTTTGCTGATGGAAATGTGACCCATGTTTTATAATTTGCATTTATTTAGCCTTCCCTTTATAAAAAAGAGAACAATTATGATTATTTCAGTTTGGAAATTATCCAGTCTATTTAATGTTGCTGATTTACATATTATTAGGACCAACCACTTCATATTTCATAACCACTGAAGTGTTCTATTCCTGGAGAAGACAAATTCTCTTTTATCAGTCATTAATACATTCATAACCTGTAGGTCTTTGTCTCGGGTGGAGTTCATGCGATTTTTCTTATCCAGCTTGACATTTCAACTAGTGCTGTCATTATTCAGGACTTGTCAACTAGGCAGCAATATTACTAAAATTCTGCGGGTGTCACTTCTCTGTCACCTACAGAAGGCACACTTTCCCAGATGATTGTTTCTTTGGCTCTTACAAACTCAGCTTCCTCTTCCATAACTCTCCAGAGCCTTATGTGTAGGGTTGTGTTGTGGATGGATCAGTCAGGTCTGGGTTTTCCATGCCCAGCTGCACTCTGCATTTCTGTCATGGTCTTTTGCTCCTTCAAAGATAATCATTTCTGGTGTGGAGTAAAAGATGCAACAACATGTGCATACAGAGATAACTATTCAGAATTGAGTTGGGAATTATTAATATTTAGGAAAGTGTCAGTGATACTTATCTTGGAGATCAAGTACCTTAACTGCCAAAAATAGATACCATTAAGTAAGCCTTAAATTCAATCAGTCAGTTGTCAGTGAAAAGTGATTTATTTGTTTTCTTGTTTCTTTGTGCTTTTGAGTATTTTGCATATTATGGGTAATAATCCTCCAACAGATGTATGGCTGATAATGGTCCCGCAGTTTGGGGGGTTCATCTTCTCTTGAATGCTAAATTTGCACTTAATTAGCTTGTTAGTTTTATGAGGGCCCCTTTGTCAATTGTTGATCCAAGTGTCTGAGAAGATGGAATCCATTTCAGAAAGACCTTTCTCACACCTACATCTGGAGGGTTATTGCCTTTTTATTTCTTCTATAATTTTCAAACTTTAAATTGAGTCTTTGACTGTTTTGGAGATATTTTTTTTTTTTTGCAATGTGATAGCTACGTGCTTATTATCATCCAGTTTCTCTGTCCAATCCTTACTTAAAAATTGTGTATTTTGTGTATCTATGTAATTTCTATTGATTGAGCTTTACCTTACTTTAAAGAAAAAAATCTATCTCCTGCCACATGTTTTTCATTACTTTCTGATTAAACATAGATTCTTCTCAGTGCATTAAGTATTTTTCCCTAAACACAAAATCCCTCATGTAACCAGTATAAATTCATGGCAAATCACATTATATACTATGTGTAGCCCTGGATCCAACCGCCAATAACAAATAAAATGAAATTGAATACATATAAAAAAAACTTTTTATTTCACTCTCAAATAATTGAAGCTATCAATGATAAATGCACCTTTGTTCAGGTTCTCTGGTTTGCTGTGTATTTAACAATGTGAAAAATTATTATCAGCATATTTTCCTTTATTTTCCTATACTGTCTTTATTATGATAAATGATACTGTCTGTAGATCTTTTGCTAAGATTCAGAAAAGAAATCACATAATGTCAAAAGCTTTCTGGATAGGGAAAAATAATGTGCTCTTCAAGACTTTTCATAATTAGAATAAAGTACACCTCACCAGTAATGATAACATTAAACAGAATTTTAGAGGGAAGTTCTTCTTTCAGAGAGCTTCAATAATTCAAGAGCCATTCTATTCTTGAACTGTTATTCTAATCCTTCTTGTTGGCATATAGAGCAGAACAACTGCTATATTTTTATTTTCTGAGGCAGCTTTAACTATGTGTGTCAGATCTAAGCTTCTACCTTCACACTATCAAACTGGATCTAACTTTAGCTTTCCTTTATATGAGCAGGGTACAAAAACTGTTTCACTAAGACTTCAATGTTTTATATTTGGAAATAATACTACATTTTGACAATGGCTATTTTTCAACAAAATACACTTAAATACAATAATAGCACTTTTACAAAAGCAATTATTTTCCTGTTGTTTTTCCATGTAATATGCTTCATGATAGATTGAGCACCTTGGCTTCAAGATGACACAGTGGTGATAATTTTGATATCAGCACTGACCGTGGTTTACTTTCTGCAGTATGTATTGATACTCTTGTTGATCTGCTGCTTCTTAGAATAAAGGGTAAAACCAACTCACAGTTGCATAACATAACATAGTGGCCTATGTTTCCGGTAAAGATACCAACATATTCCAGCTGTTCATAACAAGACTACATGCAAATCAAAGAATATAATACACAGTTTCAGGCATATCTAAAATTAGGTACACATTTATTTATAAACATATTGAGGAGAAATTCTGTGACCTTTGAAACATTTTTATTTATGCCAATGATTTTAATAATTTTATTGTTGCTGACATTTGTTTTGTTTACCAGTGTAAGAAGGGAGAAGTGCTGACTAAATACATGTCAGTGCCGATTCATAGGCATGTCTTCTTTATTGGTCTGACATCACTCAATATATCAATTCCCTTATTACATGTTTCTGAGCATAGGATGAAAGCTCTCATGTGCACTTGACTAACTAATACAGGTGTACATTTTCAGCTGAACTGATTGTCCACTGTAGCTCTTGGTTCCCATTAAAGGGTGGCAGTGTCTGGTGATAGCATTGAGATTTCCACAGCCATTGCTGCAGGATATTTGCAATTTATAAAGATAGTTATTGGAGTGTTTAAAAACCAGACATTAGCAAACATAATGACTTTTTACATATTTATATATGTGATAATAGTAATATAAAACAATTGAGAGGCTGTGCTATTGCCATGTACTTCAAATGTGTTTTTGATATTTTCTAAGGGTAAGAATATTATTCAAAGGTGTGAATCGATGTATTGTGCCAAACAAAATGCATTTAGGACAGATTAAAATTATCTTTTAAACAGGCCCTTGGAAATGTGACAATATACACAAGTGCAAATTGACTGATTTCTTTGGGTTGAATTTAAGGTTTATGTACCAAATCAAGGTCCGGTCTGTGATTAGGAAGGCCCGTCCGAAGGCAATGGACTTCAGAATGCACTTGATGAATGCAAATCACTTACCAAGGATCAGGTGTTTAGAACCTGGAACAAATTCAGAAATCTGAACCACATATTTGTGATAATTTGAGTCAAGATGCATCTTAACGTTTTAGAGTTTTGCTCTAATACATAAAAAGAAAAAGGTAATTATAATGAAGACGGGAGAAAGAGCAACTAAAATATTAGACATGCAACTAATTCTCAGGATGTGATTTGTGCAATTAGTAGAGTTAAAAATAATCATATGAATAGGTCTGTTCTGGAGAAACCAGCAAGGACAGGCTGAAGATATAGTGTACAAATTCTCTAAACCAGATATTCAGCATGCAAAGAGATACTCACAAATCAACTACATCAGAGAATCAGCAGCAAACTTGCATCTTTACTTAAAGCTAGTTCACAATGTGCTTAATGCTGCTATGCTGCTTATTCTTGTTTATTTGCTTTGGTTTGAGGCAAGATCATATTTTGTAGCTAGCTTCACACTTATGACTAAATGTTGCTGCTACAAACAAACAAACAAACAAATAAACAAAAATATATTAGCCCACATGTTCCAACTAGTTTGCATTTCAATTGCCTGAGAGCTAAGACCCCACTCACGGCTTTGTCAGTAGAGGATGTCACTGCCCTCATAATTAGATTGTTTCCCTAAGCCTTATTGTTGAGCATGTTTTCATTAAGAATCATGTCTACAATGCAGGAGATTGAGTAGATGATTCACAATGCAGGAGATTGAGTAGATGATTCACATTTAAATCATAATGATAGAAGTTATGCCTTTTGATCACTGAATCAGAGTTTCAGTTACCATAATAGACTCTGAGTTAAGGAATGAAAATCATTTGCTCGAATTTGGGTTTTAATTTTTATAGCAAAAATTATCAGCTGGGAAAAGTAACTTCCTTTCCTTAATTTGATTTATGTTTTTAACTTTAAATTGTTACTAACTATGAAGCATTAATATAATGTTTCTTACAAGAAATTTTGGTGAATTAAACTGGAAAATGAATACTCAAACTTTTAAACTAGTACAGAACACCCTGAATGTAACGGTCAATTGCTTTTAACTCAACAGCTATAGATAACATTTCATGGATTCCAGTCATTACAGCTTGTTGTTCTCATTTTGTTCCACAAAGAAAATCTCTTTGAGTGTTTATAGCTGTCACCTTGCTAAATTACAGACTTCATCTAGCACTCCTTTAACAACAACAAAAAGACCCATGCTGCCTCCTGACCTTCTGTACCTTTCCCAGAGAGCATCAGTGGTCTCACACCACAAGCACCACGACCCTGTGGCTTTTTTGTTTGAATAAATGGGAAGCCACAGGAACACCCACAGTTCATTCCACAGCATTCCCTTCTAGCCATTGTGAACAGTTTTATATAACGTATTGATTGAGCAAAGAAGTGAAGCAAGAAAGAGGAAATAAAACTTCTTGATTCTGTATAAAAGTAAGTTAGACTTAAATCACATCTATGCATATAACAGTGTTGAAGGTTGTAACTCTCTGTGCACATAAAATACATTTTAAAATAGTTGTTTAAATTTTTGAAGATAGATGCATTGATAGAATGTTTTTGAATACTCATGTTTCAAAACTCAACTACAAGTTTAAGTTCAAAATAAAAAAAATGAGAGTAAAATATTTCTCAAATATCACAATAAGGGCTTTCACATATCCCAGATTATCTTTTATTTAGAAGATTAATTCTCTAAAAAATACACTAAAAGGTTAACAGACGATAACATAGTGAGAAAAGTGAAAAGAAGTTACTAAAATGGAAAGTTACATGGCACAGTCTCATAAGGTTCAACTGGAACTTTGAGCCCTGTATGTTTGGTGAAACAATCATAAACAGGCTAAAACAATGTAAACAACTGACCTGAGGACTAAGTCACTTTTGATGGTTACAAGAGTCATTCAAAATTCAGTTAAAATTGTTACTATACAAATTGCTCAGAGAGATTAAGGGCTACTTCTGCTCTTCCCTGAAAAACCAAAGTTCAGTCCACAGAAACTATATCGTGATTCACAATTGCTTGTAACTCTAATGCTAGGGTTTCTGATTCTCTCATCTAGAATTCATAAAATATTCATGTATGTAGTGAACATACATTTATGCAGCCAAACATTTGTATGTGAAAAATGAAAATCAATATATTTACATTTTTATGTGTAAAGGTTTTTAATTTTTTTTTAAGTTTTCTTTCTGTCTGCAAGGCCAAAAGATGGTGTTAGCTCCCTTGGAGCTAGGGTTAAAGATTCTTGTCTAATACCATGTAGGAGTTTGAATTGAAAAATGCATATTCTGGAACAGATGCCAGTGCTCTTAACTATTGAGTCATCTCTATAGCCATATAAAATAATGTTTTTTTAAAAATGTATCTCCTAAGAATATTAGAGGAAACACACTAAAAGTTTCATCAACAGTGATTGCCTCAACATGGGGACTTCAAGGGTATGCTAAGTGAATCAGGAGAAGCTCATGATGTTTTACCACTATACAAAGAACTATAGGCTACCAAGGAGTGCTGAAAGTGGGATAAATAGTTTTACTTAAAAAAGAGCACACAAACATCAAGTGGTTAGCCCTGTGTATGTATATGTATATATATATATATATATATATATATATATATATATATATATATATATATATATATATATGGCAAGATACTTTATACACATATACACATGCACATATATACATATAGAGATAGATAGATTGATAGATAGATAGATAGATAGATAGATAGATACATAGATGTGTGTGTTTATGTGTATAACAACAATTAATGGAAAAATGCCATAAATTTGAGTGAGAACCAGGAGAGTAGTGTGGGAATGTTTGGATGAGGAAAGGAAAGAAATGATTTAATTATAATCTCAAAGCTAAAAAATATACCCAAGCCAGGCATGGTGCTGTACGCCTTTAATCGCAGCATTCGGGAGGCAGAGGCAGGTGGATTTCTGAGTTCAAGGCCAGCCTGGTCTACAAAATGAGTTCCCGGACAGCCAGGACTACACAGAGAAACCCTGTCTTGAAAAACCAATATATATATATATATATATATATATATATATATATATATATATATATATATATATATACCCAAAAGAGGCCCCACTATACCACAGGGACACATGCTCAACTTTGTTCATAGCAGCTTTATTGATAGTTGCCAGACTAGAAACAACCCAAGTGGCCTTCACAAATGAATAAAGTCCATGTGAAACATCTACACAGTGAAATATACAATACAGTTATTAAAATCAAGGACATTGTGATGTTTGCAAGTAAATAGATAGAACTTGAGAATATTATCCTGAGTAAGGTAACACAGCTGCAGAAAGACACATACGTTATGTATACCCTAAGAGTTGATCATTAGCCACAAAATGCAGAATAACCATGCAACAATGCACAGACACAAAGAAAATGGATAATGAGGTTGGCCTAAGGGAGGATGTGTAAATCTCCCTGGGAAGGGGAAACAAAACAGTCATCAGAGAGGGAAGTGGGTAGAAGAGAAGGTGAGGAGGGGTGTGGAAATGGAGATAGAATTTTGGGGGAGGGCAAAGGAGAGGACTGGAGGATAGAAAAAAAACTATGGAAAAATAACAGAAAAAAAATGAAAAGATACTGCTAAAACATTGGGAAAACATCTACTTAATTACTAAAAACAGTCAACAAATTTTTACTCAATGAAATGTGTTTATTAGGTTTACGTCCCTGTCACACATAGTAATAAAAATATATGAACATCTAGTTACAGCACATATGAAAAAGAGGAAATAAAACACAGTGGTTGATGATTGGCTTTTTGTTGTTGCTCTTGTTGTTGTTGTTGCTTTGTTGTTGTTGTTGTTGTTGTTGTTGTTGTTGTTGTTACTGTTTTTGAAACAGGGTTTCTCTGTATAGATCTGGCTGTCCTGGAACTTACTCTGTAGACCAGGCTGGTCTTGAACTCAGAAATCGTCCTGCTTCTGCCTTCCAATTGCTGGGATTAAAGGCTTGTACCATCACTACCCAACTTGATGATTGTTAAGTTGTGATAATGTCATAAAAGCTAGACCCATTGGTAAATGATGAAGAAGTCCATGTAGTATGTAATAGAAAGGTCATTCTCAAATTAAAGTTTGTTAACATGTGTGATCAAATAAAATTGAAATACATAGGAATATAAATGACATATTAAATCATAGGATATGAATTTTTGAGATATGTAGCACTGCAGTTATCCCTCATACAAATGATAAAACACACTGAAATTTATAATTGTATTTCTTGAAATAAATACAATTCTCTATGTTTTATATAGTTAGATATAACTACTGCTATGGGCTTTACCTTAAAATTCTTAATGTACTTGACTGTGAAATTTTATCTAATCTGCATGGTCCATTATGCATTCTGTATTGAGATCTGTTTGTTGTCTTACAGCCTCAGTGAATCTCCTTTGGTTGGATTTTCTCTTGGATCTGCATACTTTAATTATATATTACAGGCAGCCTTCCAGATATATGCAAATGGTATTCTACTTAAAAATACATTTTAAAATGTGTTTGCATTGTTCTACATTTCTGATGATTTGTTCATTCAATAGCTCTCTCTTTATCTTGAAAACAACCATTCAATTTCCTCCTCCAGGCTGGTCATCAGAAATAACCAAAGACACTGGCTTATAGGTAAATAAAGTATCTACGGGGTTATTGTGAATTTGCTCCACTTAAAAATCACTACCTCTGGGGCAAGTGTACTGTGCCACCAGACAGAAGAACTGGTAAAGTTGAAGATGCTCCAACCCCAGGAAATCTTAGAATTGTGGTGCTAGCTCCCTGCCAAACTTCCTGATCTAGAATACATAACCATGACACCCCAGAGTCTATGACAGTTGCTCAAGTAGCATACAAACCTGGAGTTCTCCATTAAAATAAAGTACTTAGATAGGCCCACAATGTTTAGCCAGGGAGCTTCCCATTTTTGGGCATTCCTTCCCTCAATTAAATTGAAATTGAATTCCTGGTTTACCGAAGTAAAGTCTATTTATTCATATCCATCGTCAAATAAAACAGTTTGGATAAAAAAGGACCATCTCCATCAAGGAACACACTATATTTGTCAATCTATGCATAAATCTCCCACAGAATGCCCTCTCTCTTCCAGCCCCTCTGTACTCTTGGCACTAACTCAAAACCAGACCTGGTTCTGCCTTGGCACCAGGCTTATCCCCTTGCTGCCTGGCACGTAGATGTCATGAGAGGAAGCATGGATGCACGGACCACATTCTCAGTTCCCAACAGTGCCCCAGAGTTGCCTGGACACATTGGAGACTAAGAAGCACTACAACCTTCTGGGACTCTGCTAGTTCTCACCTGGGGAAACAGCGAAACAGAGAATGGGACAGTTTTTTTCTTTTCTGCTCACTTTATTTTTTTTTTATTTTAAGGTATTTTTATTAGATATTTTCTTCATTTACATTTCAAATGTTATCCCCAAAGTCCCCTATACCCTCCCCTGGCCCTGCTCCCCAACCCACCCACTCCTGCTTCCTGGCCCTGGCATTCCTCTGTACTGGGGCATATGATCTTCGCAATACCCAGGGGACTCTTATTACAGACAGTGTTCTGTCTCCCCTGAGTGACTTGCAAGTGCTAGGGCACCCCAGCAGTCAGGTAGATACATAGCCTAACAACGATCACTTTTTAATTAATTTTCTATTTGGTGGACACACACAATTTTCTTCTATCCTATATATGATGTTTAGTGAATATAGGCAAAATGCAAACTTCTTCAAATGTCAAGAGAAATGATACATTAAAATAGAGTTTAAGAGCACAACTTTGAGATAGGTACTTATGCAACAAAGTAATTTGTTGAGTAGGCAAATATTTTAGAACAGCTCTACTTGAACCTTTCATAGTCTTTAATCCTTTTCCTCTGATAAAATTTCATGTGACAAAAAATACATAGCTATACAAAATAGGTATGCAAATGAAGCATTGATAACAAATCCTTAGCAATTTAAATATATATATATATATATATATATATATATATATATATATATATATATATATAATTTTAATTTCTTTTTGGAAATTGAAACAATTTTAATGTTGATTATTATTTTTATTTCAATTAAAGAGTTTATGAAGCTTTGTTATGTAGATAAATTTGATGTGGAGAGAAAGGCTATTTTTTCTTTTAAAATAATATTTACCACACAAAAATCCAAAGCTCATATGTTAACAACATGCATATTACTACAAAATGTGTTTGTATAGAAGATATCATAGGGATTTAAGTCTCATCTTTATCCTATTTCATGACAGGAAGCACAGATTATTTGCAACCTGCCTTCTTTCTGCTTAACATTTCAAGGAATTGCTGTTCCAGTGTGGAAGCAATAAATCTGTGGGAGCATTATATCCATAAAGGCTTCCAGGATGCTTGGCAGACTATCTAAACTTTGAGAAAGAAAATTCCATCTGTGATGTCTCACCCAACAGTGGGGAGAGGGAACTTATAGAGCCAACAATCAGGAAGACAGGCCATCAAGATAGGGATCTGGTTGCCATCCCACAATCACATCTCTGACCCATAATTGTTCCTGTCTGAAAGAATTAGAGGAATGGAAATGGAGAGGAACCTGAGGAAAAGAAGGTCCAGCCACAGGCCCAAAGTGGGATCCAGCTCAAGGGAACATCCCAAGGCCTGACACTATTACTGAGGCTATGGAGCACTCATCTACCATGACTGCCCTCCTAAAGGCCCAACAAGCAGCTGAAAGAGTCAGATGCAGATATTTGCACCCAGCCAATGGACAGAAGCAGCTGACCCCTGTGGTTGAATTAGGGAAGGCTGAAAGAAGCTGATGAGGAGAGTGACACTGTTGTAGAACCAGCAGTCTCAATTAATCTGGATCCCTGAGATCTCTCAAACACTGGACCTTCAAATAGACAGCATACACCAGCTGATATGAGGCCCCCAACACACATACAGTAGAGGACTTCCAGGTCTGTGTTCATTCAGAGATTATGCACCTAACCCTCAAGAGACTGGAGGGCCCAGTGAATTTAGAGGTCAGGTGGGGTGGGGGGTATAGGGACATTCATGTAGAGACAGGGTGTGTGGGAGGAGGTATGGGATGTGGAACGGTGGATCATGGGGTAGGGGAATAAAATATGGAGTGTAAAAAATAAAAACAAAATTAAAAAAAGGAAAAATGTGTAGCTATTTCAAGACAGCTTTGTTTTGAGTCTATTAATGTTTTCTACCTGTAATTTGAATGTTTCTTTTCATTCATGTTGTGTCTATATGCCTAGCATTCTTGATCACTTTATAACATGCCAACTAACTGTATTAGATATGAAAGATCTCATGACCTGCAAAACATACCTTGTCTTTTTCCTATGGGAAAATCTAATAAAGTGCTCAAAAGGAAAATGCAGAGATGTAGAACATAAATTATAGTGGATGCCCACTGATTAATCAAGTTCTGACTTCTGAGAGAATTCTGACACATTACAGATAGAATTTTTAATTTCTTAAAGATGAAAGGAAATATAATCAAATGAATGTGTTTATTTACTTATAAATAAATTGATAAATTGAGGAATATATATTTGAGGATTTTGTCTATGTAGATAAAATTTTAGTATTTTGATGTTATATTGACTAATATTGAGAAATCTGCTTCATGTAAATACAAGAACTAAAAGCCTAGTATCATTTTTGAAATTGTTTAAAAATCTCTCCTTATTCCAATCTAAGAACTTTGTTTGTTTGTTTTTTGTTTGTTTTTCGAGACAAGGTTTCTCTGTATAGCCCTGGCTGTCCTGGAACTCACTTTGTAGACCAGGCTGGCCTCAAACCCAGAAATCTGCCTGCCTCTGTCTCCTGAATTCTGGGATTAAAGGTGTATGCCACCACGCCCTGCAAGCTAAGAACTTTTAATGATTTCATAATGAAGCTCTAGTGAGTAGCTTAAATAACTTTTAAAACCAAACATTGATTCCTATTATCACTATTTCAAATACGTAACTTACTAATGTGTGTGTACTTGTGTACGTATAAATGAAGTATGTGTGGGTAAGTGACCTCAAAGGCCACAAGAGGGCAGCCACCACATTCCCTGAAGGTGTCTGGACAGTGCTGTTATGTGAAACTAATTGCCTGACAATATTTCCATAGCGTATCTCTCATTTTGCTTGTTTATCAACTGGAATTATCAATATGCTTTCATCTAATTTCTCTCTTAAATAATGAAAAAAGTGTTTTATTTAACCTTCATTCACTGTTTCTTCAACATCAACTTTTAAATCATTCTTCCAGTATTTTAGTTAAATGTATTTCTTTCTCTGCAATCAGAAACACAAAAGACTGGGCCTATTTGTGCCAGACTATGTACCCATTATGCAACAGAATTAGTAAAAGATCTCTGTACTCAAGTATTTATCAATTATTTATTCTAAAGTGTTCCTGATTAAGTCCTCTAACTTTTCATAAAGATGTTGTGCACTTATCAATGGACAGAACTTCATTCTTTTTGATTGGCCTTTTTCAATGTGATCCTCCCCCTGTTCTCACTTGCTTCTGAAAACTACAATTCTACTACACACTTCTGTAACATTCACTACTTAAGTTTCTACATGTAAATAATATTCTGTGGTTGATATATGCCTGTGCCCATGGATTATGTCAGAAGTGACTATTGACTTTAATAGATTGATCAGATTCCTTTGATTGAACATCTTAGTTTTTGCTCATTCATTGCCAGGTGAACACCAGAAATGTTGGTTTTTCTAGATGATCCGGAGACAATGTTTGCAGGCATGTTGAGTAAATGTCAGTTAAAAGGGAAAAAAGAGAACAGTCTATATAATTCATACACATTGTAATGCCCCAAATTAACCTGTAAGTCCTACCTGCCCAGGAACCAGATAACATCCTGTAATGCTGGGAATTGTAGTCCTTGGGAAGTAACAAAAGCTCCTGGGAAAGTACCACACTGGTCTATAGGCTTGTCTGTATATGCCCCTACAAACATATGGCTGGAGGTCAGAAATTCTACAGAATGATTCTGACCCAAGTCAATCTCTTGGTCACTATATAGTATTTAATTAAACTTCTTTCAAATTTGGCACAAAATGCTGGAGGTTTTTTTTTTTTCTTTTTTTCTGTCAAATCTTGGGATTAACATAAATATCTAGGTAATGAAGCAGTCTTCCTTTTTTGTGAGAAAGTACTCAAACCTATCTAATCAAACTTAGGAAAAGTAATGATTTTTAATTTTTTAAAAGGATTTAATTTTGTGTTAAATTAATTTTGAATGCAACTAGAATTTAATTAATTGGAAATATTATAAAAATGACTGCAGGTTATAAGTAGGAGTATACTTGGGCTACTTAATAATTGTCATTATTAGTTCTCTAAAGCTGTCCAAATATCCAGAAATGAACTTAGCCAGATAGAGCCAGCATTCATCATGAATTTGTGAAACCGGTTCCCATTTGCCAGAAGGAGTCATTTTCCTAAACCAAAGTACACGCAGTTGTCCACTGAGGTCCATGGAAAAAGCATGAGATTCTGAATCTCAGTGTCTTAGGTTTGAGCCCCACATTGGGAACCAGTTATAGGGTTGTGGACCTGCATAATCTCTGCCACAAGGCATAAGCATTTGGGTAGGCAGAATTAGGGAAGCCACGGAACCCTGCCCTAGGGGTGGGAAGATGCTGTCTGAGGTGTGGGACAGCTGGAGCTGGTGTGGAGTCTGGAGGCCTGAAATGACAATCAGGCCTGTCTAGTTCTCAGGCTCTCAGACTTCCAGGCACCACTGGGAGCTGCTGAGAATGGAGTGGGGGCCCGAAGGCTGAATCTAGGCCAGTGTCAGGGGACAAGGGGAAAGGGGAGAGCCACTTGGTAGTAAACAATTCTTAATAAAGATTGTTCTTTAACAAATGTTGGAAATGTTTTTATCTTTTAGTGTAGTGTTAAATACCATCTAATATTTCCATTATATATGCACAACCCTTTGAGTCATTTGTTAGTTGTCTAATAAGTTTATATTAAAAGGGAGGGCCTTCTCTTTCAGAACAGAAAGAATAAGATATGGTAGTTAACATAGGTTGCCTAGATGTGTCTGCCATTATCATCCTGGAATCAATGACATCTGAGTAGAAAAACACATTAATGTAAAGACTGATTCATTGGTTTCATAAACTTATACAAAATATCTTCTGTTTCTATACAGCAAAAATAAATAAACAAATAAGTAAATAAGTAAATAAATAAATAAATAGATAGATAGATAAATAAATAAATAAAGTTATTTGAAAATTGTCCAGTGTGAAGAATTTATCCTGGAACTCTTCTAAGGAGAGGCCCGGCTAACAAAAGAAAACATGAAGAAATTTAATAAAAACCAATAGCAAAGAATCAAATTCACAGCAAAATTGTAGTCTAAATTTATTGTCTTGAAATCAGTCATTGACAATTTTTAAAGCATAGGGTTATCATTAAAATATTAATATGTTGTTTAACATCATTACTTAAATCTCTTTATTTTTTTCTAGGTAGAGTGGCACACACCTTTAATCCCAGAGTTAGGGTGTGAAGGCAGGTGAATTTCTCTGAGTTCCAGGCCAGTCTGGTCACTGCAGAGGTTTCCAGGACAACCAGAGCTACATAGCAGGATACTGTCTTCAAACAACTAAACAGACAAACAAACAAACAAACAAAAAATAAAATTTATTTTATTTTTTTGTGTATATATGTATGTGTGTATTAAGTGTAAAGTTATTGAAACCTATTTTTGTTCTGATTTTTTAAAATTTTTCTTCTGAATACAACTATATTCTAATCCTCAAAGTTGCTTATCCCAAATAAATGCTGTTTATATTTTATCCCTCATTTAAGCATAGTTCCTGAGAATTACAAGTGTAGAAAACTGGTATATACTTTCTAAGTTTCAGAAACAACTATAATCCCTTGTTTTGCTAAGATTCCTCCCCCCATCTCCACTCATCTTTTCTCTGGTACTTGTATTATTATAAGACTATTTAATAAGACCCATCTATTACGTTCTTGTCTTGGTTTTCAATACAATGTATTGTCGAGTAGTTTTTATTAATTACTTTTTTGACTCTATATTCTAAGTAGTTAAAGATGTCAAGAAACAAATGTATATCAAATATCATATTCAGTAATAGAAAATACTTAAAAGTATTGACAAAATAGACATTTTAATTGAAATGTTGTTCATGCTATCATCTCATTATTGTCCTATATTATTTTATGCAGTTCACAATCATTGGATTAAAATATAGTAGTAGTAATTGGTCAGACATACCACAAATGTTACTACAATTTTTAAAATTTGGGGGACAATTATTTTAATACTGCATTAAAATATTTCTCTTTTTTTCTTCTTTTTTTTTCTACCAAATGATACCTTGTGATCATACCATCCTCTGATCATTAGTAATTTTTTTGTCTTTGTTTATTACTAGAGACTAGCTATTATATTAGGTTGTTGTGCCCTTGGCTATTCAAATGGAATCCTTTGGTTCTTGGGAATACAGTAAGAAAGACAAAACACCCATCTGTTTCCCCTTATTTCTTGCTATTTACGCTGCATTTGGCATTCCAGATGGCTATATAGCATCTATTATCCTCTCAGCTGTTGATGATTTTGTCATGTATATTATCCCACAGGGAAATACAGAACTCTTCTACTTTACTTTTTGTATTATTTACTTCCCTTTCTTTTCCACTAAGTTTCTCAATTGGCATTCAGTGCCATATATAACATAAAGATGCACACGAGCATTAAATGACTTTCTTTGTCTCCTCTATTAGCAATTTTCAATCTAGGCAGAAAAATTTGATTCCTGACTTTATAATCCAATTTCTATTTTAAACTCATTAAAATTATGGAGTACAGTGGCCTGGAAATCATGAGAGTTATATACAAATTAAAATGTCAAAATATCTCTACTGTTTTGCTCTGTAGTGATTACAAAGTCATTGATTTATGCAAATCTTGAATACCTCATTCACAAAATGTAGTGATTGATATTTGATGATTTTGAGAATAGGGATAGGTGTGCGTGTAGATAGACAGGCAGGCAGGAACACAGAGTACATGAGAGGGCAAGAGAGAGTATGTGTGTGTGTGTGTGTGTGAGAGAGAGAGAGAGAGAGAGAGAGAGAGAGAGAGAGAGAGAGAGACAGAGAGAGACAGAGAGACAGAGAGACAGAGAGACAGAGAGAAAACATGTGAGCATGCAAGACAATCACTTCAGAGAAGGAAATGCATACATTGAAAACTTCATATGTTAACTTGAATGCAGCACAAATTTCACTAAAATTATATTTACCCAAGTATTTTATGTTCTTTATTTAATTAATAATGGAAAATTGCCAACAGAAAACATGCTTAACAACACAAAAATGTCTAATTTGCCAGACAAACTAATCTATGTCATTGAACTATGGTAAGACAGCTCATATCTACTGGAGAAAATACGTAACTATTAAGTTAAAAACAACTATGTTTTAAGAGAAAAGAGTGACTATTACATCCTGGATGACTTTTATAAATAAATAACAATTAAAAATATAGCCTTTAAGCTATACTCTGATAATGAAAAACCCTTAACATGACCACTTAGGTTAATGTTCACATGTATACTGACAATTTGTATGTGAGTATATTAGAATAACAGCCATTTTCCTTTTCCAGATATAATTTTTTGTCTTAATGATTAGTATATAACAGACTATTTATGCATGTCTTTTTAATAAGATTAATTATGCTTAACAAATCATATTGTGAAGTAGAGTGTTTTTATATGTTCACAAGAATATAACATTTCCATTTATTTTTAATAACAACTTCTTGTATCATCTGTACATCTTTTAAGAATTTTTTCAACTGTTGGCAAGATGTAATATAAAAATAATTGAGAATGGTGCTATTTGCTTATCATTTTGCTTCTCTTCATTTTTAAGATTAGCAGTAAAACTTAGAGTTTTCAGTCAATACTATTTCATCTTATGGGAATCAGCACATTTTAAATAAATATTAGGGAAGATATTTTTACTAAATTAAAAAGATTAAATATCTTAAATACATAAATGCTCAAAATTAATGACAAGAATATAACCTTGGTTATTGTAATCGTAAAATAACCAGAATAGTACTGATTGTTACACATTTCAAAAAGTTATCCTAGGTTTGATGACTGTATTTATCATAAAGTGGATCTAGACCTGTCACTGGACTTAAGTGACAGGCCCAAATTGGAATCTAGATCAAGGGAAGACCCCAAGGCCTGACACTATTACTGATGCTGTGTTGCACTTACCAACAGAGACTTATCATGACTGCCCTCAAAAGGCCCAACAAGCAGTTGAAAGAGTCAGATAAATTATTTACAACCAACCAATGGACAGAAGCTGCTGAACCCTGTGGTTGAATTAGGGGAAAAGCTAGAAGAATATGAGGAAGAGTGTGATCCTATAGGAAGACAAGCAATCTCAACTAACCTGGATCTCCCCTTCCCTGAGACCTCTCAAACCCTGAGCCACCAACCAAGCAACATACACCAGCTGCTATGAGCCCCACCCCCACTGCCCAAACACATAAACAGCAGAGGACTGCAGGGTCTGCGTTCACTTTGAGAAGATGCACTTATCCCTCATGAAACTTGCTGCCCTGGGGAGTGAGGAGGTCTGGTGGGGTGAGGTTGGGGGTGAGGATATCACCATGGAGATGGGGGAGAGGTACGTGATGTGGAACAGTCACAGGATGGACCTAATGAGGGATAAAGTCTGGACTGAAAAAAAAAAAAAAAAGAATAAATAAAGATAAATAAATAGAAGTTAAGAAATAAAAAGTAAAATAAGGTAGATATATCATCCTGGAAATCTGCTCTGAAACTTCTTGATTGTCTCTCCAATCTGCTAGCAGTAATTAAGATATTTTAGCTAAACCTTACATGACAAAGAGAAGTGAAAAAATAGCAGTGTAACCGTCATGATTTTGGTCCTGTGGCAATTAACTGAGGGAGAAGATTTAAAAGGAGGAAAGATCCGTTTTCGCTTAAGGTTTTTAGTAGTTAAAATCTGCAGCTGACCAGCTTGTTTGTTTCTGGGTTTGTAGTAAATGAAAAAGAAGAGGTGAAAGATTATGGTGGATCAGGGCTCCTGAAGAAGGAAAGCAAGAGAACAGTAAGATGAAACTGAGAATCTACACAGTGTATTCCTGGGCAAACCTTATAAGAGTCAATAATCTTATACCTAAAATAAGTTTTTATACATTAACCTGTGTAAAAGATTAGCTAGTGTACACATATGGTTTATTCACTGAAGTGTCACTTGGGAAAATAATATTTGTACGTCATAATAACACCAGTATCCGACACACCTACTTCAGTATATCTAATGCTTTAGAGAATTATTAAATTATTTAAATTGATAAGTTATTCAAAATGAGATTTCTTTGTTATGACTTTTGTCAGCATCACTAGGTGACTATAGTTATAAATGTAAAGAAAAAAGGTCATGTGGAAAATAACATCTAAATTTTTAAGTATTGAATTGTACTAAGCTAATATTTCGTCTTAATTTGGATAATACTGTTTCCCGAGATATATTACTGAGGAATGAAGTCACTTAGTTGAGATTTGCTTTTAAGTCAAGCATGCATATGAGACTTACAGATTTCAGTCTCCTTTCATTTCTAGATAATGTACATCGAAATTTGGCACCTTGTCTACTGAATGAGTCAGTCAAAAGGAAATAGATCTTGTCTGGCAACTCAGAGTTACTTACATAAATACAATTAGCAGTTGTGTGTAGCTTCTCATCTAATATGTGTAGGGGCGCAGTCATCCAGGATCTTGGTTCCTTTACTTGTCTGGATTCAAAATGATAACTTCTTCAAGACTTCACAGTTTTTGATAGTTAATGCAAAGAAAATGCCCACTAAATAAAAACAGAATCCAGAAGTCTCTCAAAAATCAGCTCTGTGAAATCATATGATGCGGAGCCTATGATGATACTAGAATGGCAAATTACCCTGACTAGCTTACTGATGGCATCGATGGACAAGGACGATAAATGTTTCTTTTCTTTTTATTAGTTATTTTATTTATTTACATCAAATATCCCCTCTGCAATCCCTCCCTCTCCCCTCTGCATCTGTAAGGGTGCTCCCCAACCCATCTACTCACAGCCCTAGCATTACCCTACTCTAGGGCATCAAGTCTTCACAGGATCAAACCTCCCCTCCCACTGATGCCACATAAGGCCATCCTCTGCTACATATGTAGTTGGAGTACTCTGGTTAATGGTTTAGTTCTTGGGAGTTCGGGGGGGGGGGGTCTGGTTGATTGATATTGCTGTTCTTCCAATGGGCTTGCAAACTCCTTCATCTCCACCAGTCCTTTTCCTAACTCCTCTGCTGGGGTCCCTGTGCTCAGTCAGACAGCTGGCTGCAAGCATTTACATCTGTACTGGTCAGGTTTACCTCTTCCCCTCTTCTTTCCCTCACAAGTCCCTCTCTCCATCTACCTATTATGATTATTTTGATCCTCCTTCCAAGTAAGACTGAAGCATCCACACTTTGGTCTTTTTTCTTCTTGAGCTTCATATGGTCTGTGAATTGTATCCGGGATATTCTGAGCTTTTTGTCTATCCACTTATCAGTAAGTTCATACTATATGTGTTCTTTTGATACTGCGTAACCTCACTCACAGAGCAATGATGGAACCTGTCCTTTCTAAAGCTTGGCACAGAAATAATTCTCATCATTAAAAAGCTAAAGAATATGAACTCTCTTATCTGCATACAGTTGAAGATTAAGATGACAAAACGAGAAATTAAGACTTTTTCGACAACAAACACTTCATGTTATATATATATACTAATATAGAAAGGCAAGGAGATTTTGCTGGGACTGTCTCCATTATACAGGGTTATTTTTATTTGAAACATGAACAAAAAGGACACCAAAATGTATTCTTCCCCAGTTTTCACTTTTTAATCCTAAGGGTTGAATTGGTAGAATCTCCCAGTTGAAAACTCCAAGCAGTGTAACTGTGGCATGCAGATATGGTTTTTAACATTTTAAATTAATAGAAATAAAATCTTAGGGAGAAAATAGGCAATAAATTTTGTAGTATTTTTGTTTTGTTTTGTTTTGTTTTTCGAGACAGGGTTTCTCTATATAGCCGTGGCTGTCCTGGAACTCACTTTCTAGACCAGGCTGGCTTCGAACTCAGAAATCCGCCTGCCTCTGCCTCCCAAGTGTTGGGATTAAAGGCGTGCACCACCACGCCCGGTAATTTTGTAGTACTTTAACATATCAACACCCAAAGCCGAAATTAGCCACTTACATGTGCTTCTATATTTCATTAACACTTAAGACAGAAGTCATTTCTCCTGAAACGTTTTCAACAAACTAATCATCGATGCTTTACAAAAGATGCCAGTTCCATAAAATTTAACTAAAATAATGACAAACATTATTCTCCATTGTTATTAAACAACATGTATTAAACATACATGTAGATTATCACAACAACTAATTTTGACATGGTCATCATCACAATGAGTGACATGAGACAGATGTGGTGCAATAAAGATATGGATTGTCTGTTAATGATATGTGAATTGCAAGGAGAAGACTAATGAAGGTTTTTTGATGTTCTTGCTCATAGTAATTACTGTAACAGTAACTATACATGATATAAAACAAAAAAATATAGTTCCTGAGACTTCCCATTTTTCTGCTTTAGGTTCTTAATATGTATTGTGGCTATAGGCAAATCTTATTAACCCGCAAACACACATAAACACACACTCACACTTTGAAATACAATTTTTGTCACCTAAATTTTAATAAATAATTGGAGACTTTTTTAATAATTTGGGGCCCCCAATACAGTTTATATTCAAATTGTCTTAGAAATCATGTGTCTTTGCTTGGGGAAATTTGCCACTAAAGCTTGTAGTATTTTATTTTATTTTATTTTATTTTATTTTATTTATTTATTTATTTATTTTTTGCTTGCTTGTAGTATTTTAGAATCTGAAAACTTGATAAAGTTATCGTTTGTAACCATGACTGAAATGTTACAGAAAAATTCCAAAAAAATGAGTAAATTGTTTTCTTTTACTTAGTTATAATTCCTTTGTCAGAGATTATTATGTATCCAAATATGGATATTTATTACTGTCAATCTCCCAATACTCCCTTGTTTAATTTTTAAAGGGGTATTTCTTTATGTTTAGTTATAGATAAAACTGTGTATTAGAAAAATCATTTTTCTACATGTTTGAGACTATTTTGGTATGTATTTTCTAAGATAAATCCTTAACACAGTTCTTTAAAAATCCAAAATGAAAGAATACACAAAGCATACATGGTTACTGCTTAGGGTATTAAAAGGACATGCTTTTAGACTATACATGATATAAAACAAAAAAATATATATATAGTTCCTGAGACTTTCCATTTTTCTGCTTTAGGTTCTTAATATGTATTGTGGCTACAGGCAAATCTTATTAACCCACAAACACACATAAACACACACTCACACCTAAACTGTTTAAAAAAGTCTCCAATTATTTATTAAAATTTATGTGACAAAAAATTGTATTTCAAAGATTTCAAAAAAATAACCTTTGTTTTATTAGCATTCATATAAATATATTTGTTTTTCAAAGATAGACTTGCTAATATGTACATGTAGATTTTTGACAGACTTTGGGAAGGTAAATTTTTCAAATGCTTTACTAAAGATAATATAATGTTTTTCCCCCAAATTGTTGAAAAATTACAAAAATTATTTCCCAAAAGTTACAATGAATGATATTTAAATATCATGGTTAAGAAAAAAATATCTACTTAATTTTGACTCTATACCTTTGAAATTTCACTCACTTACTATCTTGATGTTGCAATAGATTCCAGTTGATTTATCTTTCTAAATAAGGAGTGTATGATACATGTATAGATTTCTATACTTAGAGACAAAATAGAATTCTTGTTCTTTCCCATGTTTTCCAGCCTCTTAGATGATATATATGCCATGCAATCCAGAACAATCCGTTCTTTTGTGTAAGTTGGCAGTATCAAGGATTTATGAGGGATACTCCTCCTGCTAGTGAGATGAGAATGGGGCTCAATATGCTTTAAAAGCAAGTATAAATCAAAGTTGGTGAAAGGAAAACTTGAAAAAAAAAGCTGTAATTCTATAAAATACACAAACATTTGTGATTTTTATTTTTTTGTGCCTCACCAGGTTGTGGAGAGCAGAAAGGAGAGAAAATAAAATTGTAATTCATATTTTTAACTGGCTTCCTAGAACTCATCATTAATGACAGCTGGAAGAACTGAAGACATTGCAGCAAATCAATTCTCCTTTACTGGAACTTTGTTTGCTTGTTCATTTTTACTCTGAAAATGAATATTGGACAAGAAAGGCAGACACATAAAAGCAGTATAAGCTCTAGTCTCTGGATTTAAGTGCCAGATCCATTACCTTATCATTTAGTAAACTTAGATCAAATTGCTTAATGAATAATAATCAGAGATCCATCAATGTCATTTTGTGGCCAATGCATGTATAAAATATTTATCATTGTTATTTTGACAACCAAATTTTTATTCAGAGGATGCATCATACTCAGAAACTATAAATGTTTGTTTCAATAAAATATAACAAGAATAGTCTCCATTGTTTATAAAAAACTACTGTGAGCAGGAATGAAGAAAGTCAACGTTTTACTCTCCTTTACTCCTCAATATTCCAGATTGCTGATCACTTACTTTGAAATACATGATGCTATAAAGATACTAAGATAAAATATATTGACTTTCACTTAAACTGAACTACTCATTCTTTCCAGGATCTCAAAATTTCTAGTTTTGAGAATAAACTCTTAATTATGTTGAATATTCTTTTAGATGGCTTTATGTTATGTTAAGTGAGATTATGCCAACATTTTATTACAACCTATTGATAAAAATATGTCACATAAGTAAAAGTAGTATCAAATATTGTTTAATTCTAACAATTTGTATGGTGATATATTACATTACTAATTACCAATAATCACAGTTGTGCCTTTAACATGTATCATTTACAACACATATTATGTGACATATTCAATTATGCTGATTTTGTCATGATGCTCAAAGTTAATTTAGTATTTTTTAAATCATTCATAAAAGATAATGCTAACATGTACCCCTTACTTTAAGGTAAAATATTAATGAAATAAAATTGCATATTCAGTTACTCAATTAAATAGAGGTGATTCAAGATACCTCCTACCACATTCCCTGACATCAGCTTCAATATTCTCAGTTCTTGTGCTCCAGTAAAAGCTTAAGGCTGAGACAGAGGTAGAAAGGAACAACCCAGCTTTATTTCTGTAGATGAGACAGTGAAAACACAAAGTCAATAGACGCTCCCACCAATACCACCATGGTATATATGGATAGCAAAATCAGGCAACATGAACTGTACAGGCCTGTCTCTATCTACCTTTTAACCCTGGGTCTACCAATTCTCCAACTTTATCTCCCATGTGTCAGTCAGGATTTGCACATTTTGTGAAAATGAATACTTCCATCTTGAGAAAACATCTTTATAATTCAGCTGATACAATTAGATGCATATGAAGCACATAGTAAAACTTAAACAGTTGTTGAAAATAACTGCTTCTCATTCAGTGGACTTGGCAGCTCACAACTTCTTGTTACTTCAGCTTTATTGATATTTGACATCTCTAACCTCCATATAGGTACCTATATAAATATTGTATATATACTGTGTGTATGTATGTACACAGTATATATATATATATATATATATATATATATATATATATATATACTTAAATACAAAAAATCTTAACAAAGAAAATTATAAAGTCTAGAAGCTTTATGTGCACTCTTGAAAAAATTATATATTTGTAGATGTTTGTAGATGAAAGAATTTACTATGCCAACTACCAATGTACAAATGAAACAAAAAAGATTCTCATTAAACAGTGAATTTAAATAAAGTAGGTATTTTAAACATTCTTCATGCTGTTTATAGCTCCTCCCTTCAACTTATTTTGTATTCTTCTTCCTTCCCTAAATCCAATTTAACTCTCTTTTTTTTCCCCAATTTTTTTCTTCACATCAACTGTTTATTCCCCTTATATCTTCTTCATAATAAGCAACGGTATCTACCTATTTCAATCATACATCTCTGGTCTTCTAGTCTCCATAATTAAACTTCACATAATTGTACTGGAATCTAAACTAACTGATTAATATCGCAATGATAAGGTGACAAGTGATAAGCTTTAAATTTGGCTGCACCCTTAATTTCCTTTTATGATATGGGACAATATTCTCCATATTCTAAGGGCTAGAATATATACATCTTTTGAAAATTTTCATTCAGAAGAAAATATATGTCCATGAAATGATTTTTAATAAAAATGTTTTCAACATTGCTTATTTATAATATTTCTAATTTAGAAATAACCCTTATAAATGTATAAGCCTTTCCTATCTATTCTCATCAACACCAGTGAGTTAAATATATATTCACACAAAAATCTGGATGAATCTCAAAATACCTATGCTGAACAAAAATTGCTGGATGAATGTACTTCAGATAATATTAATCTAATATATGGAATATTAGAAAATTCAATCTATAGTGAGATAAATATCTGTATGATGGGTTGTAATAAATTAGTCTCTTCTTCATCCTTACTTTGAAAAAAACTCATGAACTTTATTTATTGAAGTAATAAATTTATGTAACTCATATTTTCACAGGCCTATATATAAGATAAAGTCAACCCATTGTTCTGGTATTTAGAGAGGTACTTCATATTGTAGACATATTCAAAAGAGAAATGTTCATATGTTGAAAAGTAGCAGAGAAATAGCCAGCATGGAAACAGTGCCCTTGGTGATAATATGCTGTTAGTACGGAGTTTCTTCAGTTAGGTTCTATTTCTTAAAATACCGCGGAATTACACATATTTTCTGTCCTAATTATCTAGCCTGTAATAACAGATATGTTGAGTATACTTATCCAGCAGTAGTCGTAAGACTATGTATATATAGAGATAGATAGATTATAGCACATGGGACATCCAACTAATGAATATATGCACTTAACAAAAGATATAAACTTTGTATTTTAATACATATTTTATTCCCTCATACAATAACATGCAAATAAATTAAAGCAAAAACAAAACAACTAAAATATAATTATAATTTTAAAGATGGATAGAATGGAACAACTGTATAATCCATAGATTATTCAGACTTTATTGGTCCATATTTATACATATATATGAATAATTAGGGATGAATTGAATGTTTAATTCAGTTATAAAGAAATAAAATCAGTCAATGGATGAGATTATTTTCATTTTTAAAGCATTATTACATTGGGAAATACTGTGCATATTTTCTATCAGACATAAAATAATAGATTTTCATAAAGGTACATTTATAATACCTACATATAACAGTCCACTATTAAAATCTACTTCCAAATATATGGTCATATATTACAAAGAATGTTGTTAGTCATGAAATTGTTACTAAATATATTTTCATTTTAATGTAGATTATTTTTTGAATTTGTTTTTATATAATGCACTTTCACCTTATTCATTGTCTTTCCATAAACCTTCCCAGACCTAACTTTCCATTCCTGTTCAACTTCGTGCTCTTTTGTTTTATCCCATTGAGGCCAATTGTGATGTCCAAGTATTCTTGGGTATAAGGATGTTCACTGGAGCTTGGTTAACTAATAGTATAGCTCAGGGTCTATATTATTAGTAAATAAAAGAAAGATAAGTATTTTTTTTTCCCAGAAGCTAAGAATTTTCTCTATCTCCTAAGCTAGAGGTAGAAATTCATTCCTAACACCCTCTCCATGATCAGGTTTGGTCTTGTTTAGGATAGTGTGATGGATGCTATCACAACCACTTAAAATTCACATTTTTAGGTTCCCTACCATGTTGTGTAGGGTCTTTTGATCCACCACCTCTGTCTCTTACACTCTTTCACTAAATGTTTAAACAGTGGAGCATGAGCCCCTTGTTCTATTACATTATCACAAGCTTTGTCTTTTCCAACTCCTTAACTGTCTAATCTTGGATGTCCTAGAACTTGCTCTGTAAACTGGTCTTGAACTCAGAGATCTGTATTTTTCCTCAGTCTCCGAGTTCTGGGATTAAATGTGTGTACCACCACACCTCAATGTAAACTTTCTCTATTTGGAACTTTATACCAGACTGACCTTGAACTCATAGATCTGCTTGCCAGTGTCTTCTGAAATTAAAGGTGTTTACCACTGTATGTGGGCTTAAGCTTTTTATAGCCACAGTTCCTCAAGTTCAAAAGTCTGTGTTTTCCAGCCTCAAGATCTGAAGCACAGTTGTACTCTCCATTGCTTGATTGTAGCTCATTCCAGATGAAAAGTACAAATGAAAATAATAATCAGGTAATAATGCCTAATATAATATAACTATTCCTTGCTAATGCAAACACATAAACAATAAGTTTAGCTGGGTGAGATCTTGTCCCCAGGTTACCACTCTCTTAATCTATTTATCTGCTTGAACATATGATTTAGCCTCATTATAGTTCCAAGTGTCCTTTTATTATTTAAACAACACATTTTTGGTTTTTGTTTTTTTGTTTTTCCTAAACTTGCTGTACTTCATCATGAGAATAAACCACAACACAGAGTCTAACCTGGATTTTTTTGGGACATCCTTTTCAATCCAATTAATTTGACTCTCTTCATCTTAGCCTCAGGCAGACTCTTTGGACAAGGTCAGAAAACACCCAAGTTCTTTACCAAAATATTACAAGAACAATTTTGAAACCACATACTAAAATTATCCTCTGAAACCTCTAGAGTTAAGCTTCTAAAGTTTATATCACTCTCAGCAACAAAGTTTTCCATATTTCCGCTAGGATTAGACCATTAAGCTACATTTAAAGCATTCCACACTTTTCTAAATCCAAATCCACATTCTTCAAAATGAATGCCTGGTCATCCCTATCATAGCAATACCCAGGTACATGGTACCAACTTCTGTCTTAGGAATTTCATTACTGTGAAGAGATACCATGACCAAGGCAGCTCTTATAAAGGGCAGCATTTAATTTGGGCTAGTTTGTAGGTTCATACCTTTATCACCAAGACAGAAAGCATGCCAGCCTCCAGGAAGTCATGATGTTGGAGGAGCTGTGAGTTCTACATCTTGTTCCAAAAACAAACTGGAAAGGCTGCACCCATGTGGCTAGGAGGAGGATCTCAAGCCCATCTCCATAGTGACATACTTCATACAACAAAGTTATGCCTATTCCAAGAAGTTCACACTTCCTCATAGTGCCTCTCTCTGGGAGAAACATATTCTAACTACTATAACCTTATCTTCCTAAGTATCATAGACTGAAAAATTTAATCAGGAGACTAGTTTTTCAGAGAACTTGTCACTTAAACTAAATATTAAGCTATAAATTAAGTAACTTGAGCCAGTATGTTAAATTATTGTGGCTGGACAAGGGGGAAGAGGAAACTGTGCTCAGCATGTGCTGTATATGAGAACCTATTTTCAACAATAAAAGAAAGAAATGTGGGGGGGGGCTTCTATCAATTACAATGTAATAAAATCACTGAATATTCTAAGAAACAATGAAAAGAGAATTTATGGTATCTGTTAAAATTGGAAATGTTACAAGATTTTAACAGGTTAGCTGTTCTAATGAATATATGTGGGGTGTGTGTGTGTGTGTGTGTGTGTGTGTGTGTGTGTGTGTGTCTGTGTGTGTGTGTGTGTGTGCACATGTACATATACATATGCATGACCATTGGCATATAAATGGAATTAGCTTAAATTTGAGGTTTGGTATTTAGGAATTACACTAGTAGGTTTTACAGTAGGTTTAATTCAACTGAGTATTTGTTTTCTTAACAATATTGATATTCTAAATTCTTAAACTTAATGTTAGGTTAAAGATGGCTGTTTTGGGGAGGTAATTTAGTTTAAGTTGTATTATATGAATGAGGAGATCAGCCAGGCAGCAGTGGCTCACGCCTTTAATGCCAGCACTTGGGAGGCAGAGACAGGCAGATTTCTGCGCTAGAGGACAGCCTGGTCTACAGAGTGAGTTCCAGGACAGTCAGGGCTAAACAGAGAAACCCTGTCTCAAAAACAAAACAAAACAAAACAACAACCAAAAAAAAAAAAAAGAATGAGGACATTATAGTCATATTAAAGATCTGAATATAACTTTCCCTGGCTCTGTAATTTTTCTTGCCTTGCCCTGTTTTCTCTTGTACTGTGCCCACTTCTCTCATTGTGTATGAGAAGATTTGAACAAAAGTTTAAAAAAAAAAAAAAAGAAAAAAAGCAATCTGCAAGTCAAAAAAAGTTTTAACTAGAAGCTGAAATTCTGAGTATCATTCTTTTAAACTTCTGGATTCTAGTACAAGGCATATCACAATACTGTTTTTATGTACCCCCATGATTTAATTTTATATTATGATCATTGTAACATATGATTTTTAATAGTATGAGCTGTATAACATATGATGCAAAGAAAAGCATGAGAAAAGCTGAGAATTTTAACTCAACTTTTTAATTTTTATTTATACAACCTTAACTACATGATGACATCACTTATAAAATTCTAGAATCAAAACTTGGTTAACCCAAAATATGTTGGCTCAATGAAATTTATTTTTATTTTGTTATAAGTGATTGAGCATATACACAATGTTTTCGCCAAAGCCATCTCATAGGAAATTTTCTTATTAAAAATATTTTTTCTCCAGCTGGGCATGGTGGTGCACGCCTTTAATCCCAGCACTCGGGAGGCAGATGCAGGTGGATTTCTGAGTTCGAGGACAGCCTGGTCTACAAAATGAGTTCCAGGACAGTCAGGGCTATACAGAGAAACTCTGTCTCCAAAAAAAAATTTTTTTCTCATGTAATATATACTGAATATGGTTTCTTCTTTCTCTACTCCCATTTCCTCCCCACCATTCTGAGGAATGACTTTTCCATGCAGTGAATTGACAAAGCTATATTTACTCATTAATGTCCAGAGAATATTAAAATTTTGAGGATATCTGGTAAAGAATGGGAATAACTTAGTATTATCAAATCTCCTTTTCGTTTTAACTGTTTCTTCTAGATTGAAGACTTTTCTTCTAGAAGACAGTAGAAGTAGAAAACAGGCAACTCACAAGAACTTCAGAGATTCATGAGTCCACTCTCTGAGATTGTGTAACTAGTAAGAAATAGCTAAGACAAGGCTGTTCTGTGGCACACATTCTCTCAAGATGTATAAAACACAAGAAAGTGACAATTTTTCTGAGCCTTCACTCATGTGTAGAGGAGCTCTTTGGTGAAACAGATCTCAAAATCATCAATGGCTTATTATTTTACTCCAATAAACTCACTTGTTCAACAAACTAGGTTCAAATAAAATCATACTTTGGTCTATTTTAGAGTCCCGTCTGGGAGTTTGGGGGAAGAAGCACTTTCATATCATCTCTGGAGAAGTCTCAGAACATACATTCTCACACTTTGGTGTTTGTACATTCATACTAGGCTGACAACAATCCTTGCAGTCCTTATTTGAAATATTGAGGATATAAATAAATGTAGTTATGATGCATTAGATTTTGAAAATTTGTATTATGGTTATTTGCTGAAGGCACATATTTTAAAGAAAAACACTTTACTAGTGCTATTCTGTACTATTTTATTTTAATTTGAAAATGTAAGTTTTAGAAGCAAACACAGAATATGACATTAACATCCAGTTTACATGTCATGTTCACATCAGTTTATTCCCATCCTTGTGATGCTACATATTTTCTTAATGTATGTTAACAATATGGACCTGTTTTAAAAATGGAAATTCACTCATGCCCAGCTTGCATTATTGCCGCAGACCCTCCGGATCCCTTCTCTGAGTGGGTCGAGTTCTCTGGAGTCAAGTGCACAAGGATTCAGAGAGTGACAGACTCACACAAGAGAGTATGGATCTGAGTGTAATTTGTCAAATTGAGCATCAGACTTTTTATACAGAAGAAAATAGGGGAGTTAGGTAACACATTGGCAAGGTACAATGAGATCACATAATGCTAATAACTCTTACACAAAGCAGAGGAAATGTAAACACAAAGAAAGATAGGAACTAGTGGAGAATAACTGAGACAAAGTAGCTAACCTTCTCATGAATAATGCAATTCTCTAAAACCACAGCCCAATCTACTTCCTAAACCATAGTAAATTCCTGTATATGGGAGTGATTTGGCTTTTGTTCTAAGTGAATAGTGTGGAGGGACTTTCTACTAATAAGTAATGTAGTCTGCCATATGTAACCACAATAAGAATTCTAAACTTACATTGCTAAGCTTGCCCTGAGATTTCTAACTCTATGTTGTAGATAGTAATGTCTGATTTATTTCACTATCTCTTTTACAATAGTAAAGGTAATTCTGAATGTCACTGAATAGGCAACATTCTTTCTGAATTCCAAGCCCAAGGTTGGCTCAAGGACCACCCAGGGCATTGTTAAAGGACAGGAAGCAAAGCTAGAACTTGCTTAGGTATTAACAAAACAATACTGAAAGCGAGCACACAAATCTGTTTACCAACTAAAGCAAGCACATTGGAGCATTCTTTATACAGGATGCCAAAACTCCAGGAGACTAAGTTTCCATGAACTTTTTGCCTCAGGACCGCTCCCAGACTATCCTGCCTGTCAGGTGGGTCACTACTGGAGTAGATGTAGCACATTATTCAGACTCAGAAGTTGTTCTTGGACCTTAATTCCCATTCCCTCGAGGTACTTTTCTAAGTCCCTTTGCTTTGCTTTGCCTTGCCTTGCCTTGCTTTACTTTGCTTTGTTTCCAACCAGAAGAGAATGTAATGCTTTTCTTTTATGTATTCCTTATTTTACTTGACATTTATTATCTTTACCAATTAATCCAATATAAATATTTTCATAAAGGCAATGATAAACATATAGATCATTTTTAGAGTGTAGCTGATTTGTTTTCCTGTACTATTACAAATGATTTACTTTTTATTCCCATACTACAGAGTAATACATACCATGCCTAAATAACAGTATATTAATAATATCTGAAATTAACAAAAAGATCTCTGCTTTTTCACAAACACTCAGCATGGTGGCTAATTCATTTCACATACTTAATGCTATTTCTATTGAGTTAAACAAATTGATATCTTTACTTGTACAAAATCCTGGGAATTTCCTTTGTGATTTTTGATGCTGGGGTTTTGCAATCATCTATGTCTATATTTTCACAGAATACAAAAGGTCAGGGGAAACAGAAATGTGAATATTCTTTTCCAGCATATACTCTCCTACATGCAAAGAAATTGCTTAAAATGTAGTAATTTGATATATAATGGGTAGCTTAAAAGAATTATTATGTGCGGTTTTCTATAACTGGACTCATATTCCTTGACCATATGAAGACAGTTTAGAAAATCATTTAAATAAATAGGATCCAGGTCAAGAACACTCATATCTTTGTTGATAAGAATAAATATAGGACGGGCATGGTGGAGCACTCCTTTAATCCCAGTACTCAGGAGGCAAAGGCAGGCAGATTTCTGATTTCAAGGCCAGCTTGGTCTACAGAGTGAGTTCCAGGACAGCGAAGGCTACACAGAGAAACCCTGTCTCGGAAAAAAAAAAAAAAAAAAAAAAAGAATTAATATATAGAATTTTATCTTCATATCTCTATTATGATAATTCCACACATTATCTTTATTAGGCTTATTTTTATGCAGAATTAGGTTAAAAGTTAATTCTGTAGGTATATTTTCATTCCTTGTATTACCTGTATTTATAAAATGCTGTAAAATGATTGAGAATATATCACCAAAATCTTTCAACATTTGAAGCACAGAATAAATATTGTTCAAGAAGAAACTTGTTAAAAGCATTATTATATCTGTGAACATAGATTTAGATATATAGATACATAGGTAATCATTATAGTTTAACAACCATGAAATACATCAGAAAGCCTTTTTTTTTTATAATGAGGATTTATGTTGCTCTATTGAACATAAAGTGTAGCACCCTGTCAAGCCATAAATTTTGTGCTGTTATTTTAATGACTATAACATTAAAAATGGATAGTTACTTTTTAATTTGCTCAATTTTTATTAGCCATGAAGAAATTAATACAGGTAAAATATATTATCTACTCACTGGAGGGGCATGCAAAATGTGAAATTAGTGTTTGTAGCCTATTTTATAGAATGGTTAATTTGCAGAAGAATTCTCATCTTTCAACACATTTTAGCAAGTATTTATTTTGTCCATATAAAAAGCATTTTAGACAGTAAAACTGTTTTGTCCTAACAGAATTCATAGTGTAACAAAATATGCATGCATATTTTTTGAAGTGGAGAAATTTGACATACTTTTTTTTTAGTTTCATTGCCAATTACAGGGGAATATTGTTTCCATTAAAAAGAGTACAGAAAATACCAATATTTCAGTGAAAAATAATTGAACTAGACAACATAAATTTGGGCCGTATAAAACTCAGCATAGAATGTTAGCAGTTTGATTATACTATAGTTTTATTATCTCCAATGAAGAACAAAGTTGTGAACTCTCTAGTCTATATTGAACGCACTATAATTTGGCAAATTTAAATGTATAAAATAGTTTATTGAACTTTGAAATTGTATATTCTATGCTAATGCAAGAAAAGAACAGTTGAAAATCTCAAGCTGTACCCTTTCCTTGGCAAACAGTGATTTATTTTTTATGTCTTCTTCTGAAATATGACTCCTCCATACAAAAGAGACTTCAGTAGCTGGTCATCATGATTCTAATTCCTAGGAAAATATAGATTCTTGTATTATCTCCAAGAATTTCAACATTTTTTTTTTCTGTTTTTCATAATTTTTTTAAATGTGTCCTTTGTCTCTAACAGTTTTCATGGATTCTTCAGTACAAAACGGTAAAGAGACACTTTGCTGCCCACAGAGTAATATAATTGCAAAATAATCACATCTCTGAAACTGGTCAGATTAGCACGCGAGTGAGCATTTCTAATTGGCTCCATGGTAAAAATATGCTCATTAGTTATGGCCAAATAGCAACATATTAGTCATGCAAGTCATTTAGAACAGAATTTAAAAATAAAAAAAATAATATTCTTCTAACTTCATAAAGACTAGCACATGTCAAAGAAAAATCATGAACGACTAGCTCATAATTATCATTATCTTATCAGACAATTAATGCAAATACCTTCATGACATCTTTATATGTAGCTGTCTAGTGATACTCAGGAAGCACAATTGATCTGTCTAACAGTTCTCAGGAGCAAGGACTTACTTAGGCAATGAGTAAGATAGTACTCAGGGGAATAATTTCTGAAGAAGTATGCTACATATTCCTTTTTGAGATTGTCTTGATTTACTTAATTTTTTTATTTAACTGTACTTTGAAATTTATTCATAAATAGGAGTCTATATTTTTTGGATATGTGTTAAACCAATTCTAAAATCAATGACAGATGATTGTTTGGAGTTGTGGTCTTAACTAGTTGAGTTCAACTATTCTGTTTCTCATTCTATTTGGGATACTTAATTGTTTATCTGTATTTTTATTGTACATATTAATTTACTTAAAGTAAAAATACTTTACCTTTAGTGTGAACTTTACCCCAGATATTAACTGTGAATAATATGATGGTAACACCAGAATTAAAGATATATTACCTGTGTTCAAATCTTACCATAAAAATCTTAAGGTGATACAGCATGCACATGCCTTATGGTCTTTCAGAGGTCATCCAATTGCATTTCTGTTATGCTCCCAGTTTCTGACCTTTAAGGTAACTTGTTTAAAAACTATCTCTCTATTCTGTCTATTAGTAAAAATTTGAAGAGTCAAAAAAATAATCAGCTTGTCTTATATCTGTCAGAAGTGTCTGGGGATCAAGCAGGCAGTTTATAATCTGAAAATTAAATATGTAGTAGTAGCAGTGAGATATAGGGATATAAAAGATAAGTGGGAAATTTATAAATTGTTTTAACAAAAGTTTCTTAATAAATTTATAGAACTTAAATGCAATGGGAGAATTAAAATATATGGCATTTTTTAAAAACTTCTTGTCTGTAATCCTTTTGTGGGATTAACATTAGAAATTTCCAGTAAAAGATTCATAAAGGAATTAATCCACCAACATGGCTGCTCTGGCTGGAATATAGACACAGCCTTCATACTCAACATCCCTAAGAATTTACATGAGGTTAGTTTGTAGAAAGAAGCAGCCATGTTTTAAAAAAAAAATGTTTTTAAAAATGTTTAAAAAATGATTTTAATTGAGGAAATAATTTGACAGAATGAGTCAGAGATAGGATATGTCCAACGCTCACCAGAACAAACCAGGGAAACGGGCTATTTAAAAGCAGTATAGGAAGAGAAAGTCAGTGCATTGAGTATACTTCATGTATCAGTTGCTTGAATCTGTCAGTTGAGAGGCAGTGCAGAGGAATTGAGTTTGTGGGACTTCATTTGGTGGAGTTCAGTTCATGGAATTCAGGGGCAGTTTTTACAGGACAATTTTACAAAGACAGGATGCAAAGAGAACA